>JABASH010005204.1:0-12493 GCA_019776445.1 Tomocerus maximus | reverse complement strand
AGTAGAATCATTATCATTGCAAAAATTGTGCAGCACATTAAATGAAACGTGGTTCTCAGAATTCTTAGTAAATTGCGTTTATAAAACAGAGCATGCAAAGGTGTATTGATTGGATGGAGTTATAGGTATAGATGGAAATAATTTTTCGGCTTTCTGCCTTTGGGATAGCTAAGTATGAATATCTACAAGGATCGTCCTAATGTCTTGCGTCGGTGGTCTTTAGGCAGTAATGGATGCAGTGTTGTATCTCTGCCTTGATCGTGTCTCTTTTATTAATAGAGAGTATCAGCAAGTACTTAATTGATTCTATAGGGACATTTGGTCGGACCAGGAAATTAGGTTACTAATTCATTCACTGCGTGACACTTGCAATTATTCCACAAGGTATAATTTGCACTCTTCCATATCAGTTGCTCCCATTTTCCTAACTTCTGAGCATGGACACTCAAGTATAGCTCCTAATAGGTGTACAGAATAAATACTAGTGCTCACTGGGTATTCACCTATTTAACTCGAGTCATGTAAAAGGACGATATGGGGCAGACTTTCTAACTATAACATCATTTGACATACAGCCGATGAAATTACAACCAGGGGGATATTAAGATACTATCGGTTAATAAGTTGTTGACAGAAATTAGTTTTCAACATTGATTACCATTTCGTCCACGATTAATCTTCATTTGGGTAGCTGAAGAAGCTACTGTAGTATCTAAGTCAAGTTTATATACTATCATGTCCCCTAATTTTGTCTGATCAAGTTGCACCAATTAAATTAAAAAGCTTGACAAAGGTAACGAAAACAATTGAATTAGAAATTCTTTGCCTTACCATTAAGAAAGGTTTAATAACTTTTTTAATGTGTAGTTCAGGTAAATAGACATAATTAGATTAGATGTGGGTAGATTGTCCAAGACTATTCAAGAGTTTCACATTAAGATATGAAAAATCAATCAGAACGGGGTAACCGTGATATGAATGGTATAAGATATTTCCTTTGCTTTCTTAAGATAAGACGAACATTAACAGCCGATGGATGATTGAGAATGCTATTGCGTCAATCTGTAAGCAATTTTACAAGCCTAATGGTACTCACGCTACTACTATGCTGTAGATACAGTTCGTGGATATTTTACTGTCCCTTTTTGGAAAACAGTTCTTTTTTAATTTGAATTGAAATCGTTTTGACAATAAAGCAATAGTAAGTACTTGTTGTTGACAAAAAAGTAAGTAAACTATCTATCGTCAAATATTTTTGTTTGAGCTGGTGAGTACCCAAAGCCGTAGATGTAAAACCTTGGCGAGTACCTGCTTCTTTAATTTGAGACAGTCAAAACTTTCTTACGTTTTTCTATTAATCTAAATGAGAAGGTTTTGTGGCAGTCCAGATTATGGTTTTGGAAGCGTTTTCATAGAAATGTTCTTCTAAAGGTATGTATGTATAGAGATATCAAACACAAACATTTCCGGGGTACGTGCTTAGGAGGTATCAGGTACTCCTCATGTCTCGATTGCCGATTGCGAGACAGATGATCAACATTCAAAAGTACTCATTTGTTTCAATAAGGGTAGGTAAACATATTACTCTAATTTTGTTATCCATTTGGACAGAACAATTGGAGATATCAAAGAAACCAAAATCATATGTCGTATCAAACCTAGGTCTTATGTCATGTGCTGCTGGCTTAGTTTGTATGCATAAGATCTAATCTGATAAATTCTAATGTATTAATTGCAAAGATCCCATACGATCCTGCAATAATGTACAACTCTATTTTATAATTTTAGATTTATTTGTAGGGAACCTTCAAAAAAGATTTTCCCGATTGTTTGAACTACCCTTTGATTTTATCCCAAAGTTAGTGCCCAAATTGTCAATGGAAATCCTTACATCTTCTTCCACCCTATAAAGATTCTTCCAGGTCGATTTCTTCCAAAAAATAAGGGTTGTGCCATAGCTATAGAAATCTAAATATGTAGTAAGGCCCTTACACTTTTGCAAATTCATGTGCGTAATATCTTTCCTACGAATCGAGGGAAATGCTATTGAATATTGGTATACAAATTAGTTTACTGTCTAAATAGAAAAGATACTAGCAGCTCAATTGCAGGACCCAGTAATTTGGAATAATGTGAGTCGATTTCGACTATGTCCTTGGATTTGTAGAATTGAATTCAATCGTGTTTTTCCTTATCTTTATGGTTTAATAAAAACTTGTTCTCTATACCTTTACCTATGCCCTTAAGCATTTCACTAAATAGAAGTTTATTAGTGTGCCAATTGCTTATGTATTCGTATGAAAATTCGAAGGTTTTCCATTTGTCTTTGGCACGTACTATTGAGATGTACAGGTTTATTCCGAAGTGTGTACAAGGGTTGCTTTTCTAGCAACAATTTTTCCCATTGACGCACGAGAAAACCAGCTACAACTACGAATGTATTAAATAAGACCTTGGAAATAAGTATGTAAATGAAAAAGTAAATCAAGTTTAAGTAACAATTTCTGTGGAAGTTCAGAAAAATTATACTTATGCAGGGCAGTACAATGTTAGTGAGACAATATTTATAAAAGAATAAATTCCAAGTTGTTGAAACACGCCTATTGTGCAGTTCTACTTTAGTTCTTCCTTACCATTACTGTTTCCCATCAAGGAAAAACGGAAAGGGGAACAAAATGTAAAAAAGTTATAAATTAGGTTGCTGAACAGGTTTTCTTTGACAGCGATATCTTTACCTTTTGTTACCCGTATCCAATGAAATCATATAGACCATGTATGTTAACAATAAACTGTTCTTGAAGTCAGTATCTGCAGAAAATTGTTGAATGAATAGCAAATTCTGGTATAATACTCACTCTAAATCGTCTGCTATAAGTGGGTACTTTGACAATCAATCCAGATTCACATATTCTTCTAATATTCATGATCATGAATCGAAATTATGGAAAATATATCAATGACAGATGGATTTACATTTACATTTGCCTCAGCCTTACAAATATGCATGGAGTATACTTAATTATAATCGCATTGGTATCACTCAGCGATTTTGACACAATCTTCCGATACTTGTAACTCGGAGATTACAATAGTAATAAGCAAATCAATCAAAATTTATGATGTTTCACAATCAAAAGCTTATCTAAATTTTATGTTATCATTATTGTTTGCATCCTAATTGGTCGCCCGGAATTTTTATCAGTGCTTGTCGAACGATTTGACTAAAATTGACCCAGTATTTAAAGGTTTGCAATCTGATCACTCAGTTAATCGTTCTGTTCTGTAATTTGGTCCGATGAATAAGTTTGTCGTACTTTTCGTAGCTTTGTTCGCACTTCTGTGTGCAGGTACCTTTCAACCAAGTAAAGCCATTAATTAGGATCAATACTTCGTATAAATATTTTCTTAATTCTAAATTACCTTTATTCTAGCAACTGCTCAGCAAGAATGTGTTCCTGAAAACGAAAGAGTTGATTGTCACCCCGATGAAGGGGCAAATGAAGAAAACTGTTTGGCCCGAGGATGTTTATGGTGTCAATCAGAAATTGGTATTCCATGGTGCCACACTCCACCCCAATGGGGTTACCGCATGGTTGACAGCGAAGTCACACCCGTTGGTGTCCGTGTTTATTTGGCCAAAATTGGAAATGGCTCTTATTTCGGGAATGATGCTGCAAACTTGACTGCGGACTTTGAATTTCAGGCAGACTACCGTCTTAGAATAAAAGTGAGAATCATAATCATTTTCTTGTGTCTAAGCTATTTAGTTTCTAGTATTCATGAATGCATTGAATTTCAAGTCTTATTCTGATTCAGAGGAGCCATTAGCAGCATTTCAGAAAATGAGACAAAGCTATATAGCTAATTTTACAGTTTTCTAGTGCGTGGGCAGTGGGTACTCTACAAAAACAAGTTATTCTAGGCACAAATTGTCTAGTATTTTGTTTACTTTATTATGCTATTGAAATACTAAAGAGATTCCCAGAAGAGCATTCATTCTCATTTAGTCCAGTGACTTTGCTGAGCTGCTTAATATTGTTTCATAAGTAGTTCTGACTTCAGAGGGACACTTTCAATAACATTTCAAGGAATTTATTAAGACAACTACTACAACACTATTTAGCATTCACTTTATGCTTGAAATGAACAAAACTTATGCAAATATTGTTTACTATTACTTTGCTTTACAGATTACAGATGGAACAGATCGATTTGAAGTACCATTGCCCATCAACGCTCCCACTCCACCATCCAATTTTACCTACAGTCTAACTTTCATCAATAACCCATTTTCCTTTAAAGTTATTCGTCAGGCGACACAAACCGCCATTTTTGACAGCTCCCTTGGAGGATTAACTTTCTCCGATCAATTCATTCAGCTTGGAATCAAACTCCCGTCAACTAACGCCTACGGATTCGGAGAAAATGAACAGAGCACATTCAGACACAACTTCTCAACGTATCAAACAATGGCTCTGTGGGCTAGAGATCAAGCCCCAGATGTAAGAACCAGCGCATACAACAACATATTATGTATCATTTAATGACAGATAAATAATCCGATAATTGATTGCTTTATCGATGCATGAAAGGACTACATCAACAAATTTGGATTATGCAATTGCTACATATTATATAAATGATTAATTTTCAGGGCAATACGAACATGTATGGAGTACACCCTTACTACACTGTCGTTGAGGATGATGGAAATACTCATTCTGTTATGATTCTTAATAGCAACGCTCAAGGTTGGATTTACTTTGATTGATGATTTGATTGGGATGTCGTTGTATTTGCTTTGTTGTATTTATATGTGCTTTCAACTGAAGACTGATAAAATTCTGTTATTTCATAAACTGTCGAGGATGAGTTCTGCCCACCAAGGGCTATTTTTATGCGCACATTTTCATAGCTATCACAGAGTAATTAAATTACACTAAAAGTTTTGTTTCCTTTGCAGAGGTTATAGTGACACCTGCTCCTGGCTATGTATACCGTACCATTGGAGGATTACTTGATTTATATATCTTCCTTGGACCAACACCTGAAAATGTTCAGCAACAGTTTACCGAGGTAATTATTTTTTAAATGCTGACATTAATAAGATTCATACAATGCATTAGTATGTAATTTGTGGTAGCTTTTACTATGTATTTCACAACTTCTGGAACATCTTTGCAATAATATTAGATAAAACATATGCTAGGCCATGGCCTACAGGAAAACTAATCAGTAATAATATGCTTTTATTAGTTTTTCTAACTTAAATATTTATGACCTGCATACATAATGAGGGCTATCAATGAATTGTGTAGAATGATGGTTAACCTTTAGGGTTTAATTTTTATAATTTTTTATAATATAATGTCAGAACACCTTGATCCTTTACCAGGACTGTAATTATTGTATATTGTTTGTAACTTTCAGGCTATTGGTCGTCAGAACATTCCTCCGTATTGGGGTAATATGTTTACAATTTCTCTCTGCATCTTTATGAAAACTTAGACGTGAGTTTTGACATTGAGTATTTACCTTTTCCAGGTCTTGGATTTCAATTGTGCAGATGGGGATATGACAATATTGCCAATATGAAGGCTGCCGTTGACCGAACATCATTTTATCAAATTCCTCACGTAAAAATAATGTTCTGAATCTGGCACATGATTAATGGGTTTTGGTATAATAAGCATTAACAATGAAATCGATATCTGATAACAATTCCACAGGATATTCAATACGGGGATATTGACATCATGGAACGTGAATTGGTAACTTAATATTTATCAGCTAGCTCTTTTAGTTAACTTGATTAGTTTGTTTCATAATGAGTAATTTTCTTAGGACTTTACATACGATAAAGATAACTTCGCAGGACTTCCAGAATACATTGCTGAATTGAAATCTAGAGGAATGAAGTTCATTCCCATCTTGGTAAGTATGCTTTTGTAGGGAGTAATAAGATTTCGTAGAGACGAATTATCGATTTTTGCATATTTTTTATTAGGATCCTGGTATCAGTTACTCAGAACAGGCAGGATCATACCCTCCACATCAACTAGGAAATCAATTAGATGTTTGGATCAAAAGAGACGATGGGACTCCTGTAATTGGGAGTTGTTGGCCTGGTTTAGTATATTTCCCAGATTTCTCTAGGAACTCCACACAGACTTGGTGGAAGCGTCTCATCGTTGATTACAAGGCTCTCATTGACTTTGATGCTATTTGGATTGACATGAACGAGCCTGCTAACTGGGGAAAAGGAGACATTGGAGTCGGTTGCAGTCAGAACAATTGGAACTACCCACCTTATGTCCCGGGTATAACTTACTATTGTACAGGAATAAAAATCAATAGCGATACACTATTTTTGTTTGATTTCCAATTCCAAAGCATTACCGTGAATATAGGGAGTTTAGTAACTTTGTAGTTATATGTAGTATGAAATGATTTACAACTTCGCATTCGGTTTTGTTTATTTAGGAATAAGAAGTCGGGAATTGTTTGATCTCACTATTTGCCCTGACCATCAGCAAGATTTTGGAATCCACTATAACACTCATTCCCTTTATGGATGGAGTCAATCGAAACCGACCCTTGAGTAAATTTTAGTGAATGAAACTTAATTGTAATAATATTAATTCATAGATTGACTTGATTTACTGTGAAATTAGGGGCATGAGGGAAGCACTTAATGGAAAACGTGGTGTTGTATTGTCTCGTTCAACTTTCCTCGGAAGTGGCAACTGGGCTGTAAGTACTGTTGAGGATTATATTCATCAATATATTTTATTGGTAATAATTAATTAATTCTACTTAGGCTCACTGGTTGGGAGACAATTTTTCCAATTGGCCAAATCTGCAAAAGAGTTTAATTGGACTTCTTTCCTTCAATATGTTCGGTATGCCTTATGCCGGTGCTGATATTTGCGGGTTCGTGGGTGAATCTAACGAAGAACTATGTACAAGATGGCAACAAGTTGGTGCCTTCTACCCCTTTTCCAGAAACCACAACCAACGTGACACCCCGGACCAAGATCCTGGGGTTTGGAGTCCTGCATCTGCAAATTCCACTAGAAAAGCTCTAGAAATCCGCTACACTCTTCTGCCTTACTTGTACTCTTTATTCTATTTGCACAGAATTCGCGGTGACACAGTTGTTCGTGCTCTCTGGCATGAATTCCCAACTGATCGAATTGCTTTGGGAATTGATCGCCAAATACTGTGGGGCTCCGGCCTGCTTATTACTCCTGTCCTAGAAGCTGGTGCCACGGATGTCACAGGCTACTTCCCTGCTGCCCGTTGGTTTGATTACCATCAAGGAAATGAGGTTAGTTGGTCAATTTTAATCGTTGATAAGTCATTTATTGATCCCCTACGCAAGTATTTATGTTTCTTTTCCTGGAAAATTATTGTCCTAGATCGAAAACGGAGCTTATGTTACTCTTGATGCTCCATTTGATTTCATTAACCTTCATGTTCGTGGTGGAGTTATTATCCCAACTCAAGAACCAGCCATTAACACCGAAGCCTCTCGGCAGAATGCATTTGGACTCATTGTCCCAGTTGACGAAAATCAATCAGCTAACGGAGTTCTCTACTACGATGACGGAGATGCAGTTGGTAATTACCTTATTGAGTTTACACTAAGTTCAATTTTAGCAAAATATTTGCAAGATCACTAATTATTCATTTTCTAACAGATACTGAAATTACTATGGAATACTTTGCTGCTTCTTATTCATATTCAAACAGAGTTCTCACCAGCTCTATCCTAAATGATGGCTATGAAGGCATTAGTACCAAAGTGTTGGGATCTCTTCGTCTACTTGGTGCTGCTGGGAACATCACTAGTGTTTTAGTTAATGGTGTAGCCCATTCTAACTTCAGTACTCTACCATCTGGAGAAGTTCAAGTTCTGGGATTGAGTCTTCCTCTGGATTCAGAATTTACAGTGAGCTTTAATTGAATTCTGTTAACGTGTATATGTAAAGAAAATACTAAACCCATACAATGATAATATTTTATTGGAGTCAATAAATGTCTTTTTCTTCATTATTTTGGTATGCTTCATTATTTTGGTATGCGTTTTTAAGGTAAATATAGTAGTTAGAAGAAAGTGTTCGTGAGATAAAGTACTCTAAGTAGTTAATTTGTACACGAAATAGTAAAAAAATTACATGCAAGTCATGATTCAGTGCTAGTTTTTCCAATCACGATTTTTCTCATGCTGCAAAATATTCCCTCTGAATATCATCCAGGGTTCTGCCTTTTGTTTCTGGTACGTAGAGTATGGAAAACAGCATTCCGGAAGCACTTATGGCTCCAAAAAGCCAAAAACTCCCATGAGTCCCCAAAGCCTGCGTGAGGCTTTCAAAGCTCTTGGTAACGATAAACGCAAGAATCCAATTGAAGGATGTTGCAATTGCAGAGCCAAGGCCTAAAAAGGTACAAAGTTTTTCGTTGCAAAATAATTCGTTACAGATGCGGAAATATTATCTCAGCTGCAACCATTACAGGTACCATTAATTAAGCTACTAAAAAAGACTAAAATGTACCTTTGACGTTCGTCGGTAACAGTTCGCTCATTAAAAGCCACGCCATTGGTCCTAAAATATACAATTTTTTGTGAATTAGGCCAAACTGTATCCAATTAATTAAGAACGAGTATACCTGAAGCGCAGATGACATTGAATTGTATTCCTTACCAATGCCGATATTGTACAATATCACAAAGCTCATCAAACACACAAGCGGAAGCCATGAGATTCCACTCGGTGTAACGTTGTCATTTTGTTCTTTCAAATAAAAGAACACTCCGAGAGTAATTAAGCAAATAGAAATTCCCGTTTCGGAAATGATGAGACAAAGACGACGACCCAATCTGTCAATGATTATTGAATTGACAGTAACTGCAAAAAGTACTACTACTCCGATAACGATCGACTGAATCTTCGGGTCAATATTTGTGCCGGCGCTTTCGAAAATAGTCAGTGTGTAAAATAAAACCGCATTTATACCTGCAAGGAAGGATTTAATTGGGGAATTAGTACATTATCATAGTGAATTAAATTTTTAATGTATTTATCTCCTGGAAGTATTTTCATACCAGAGAGTTGCTGGAGAACCATGAGTACCATTGTTATACCGAATGGTTTCAATATGGGTGCAGAGAAAAAGGTTTTCAATGTTAATTTCGATTGCTGTGGGCTTGTTTTATATCCCGCATCGGTTATTTCAACTGGACCTTCCTGGCCAATTTGCATCTAAGTATATTAACAATTTTAGTTAAGATTTTTTAATCGAGGAACAAGGGAAAATTGTTCTTTTCTATGCATGATGCTGATACGCAGATACATTATTAAGTTCATCTTCAATATCGGCAATGTGGGGTGCTCCTCTGAACCACTGCAAAGCTTTTCCAGCTTTCTTCTTTTGCCCCTTGGAAATTAAATACAGAGGAGTTTCGGGAACGAAATACATAGTAATGACAAGAGCCACTGGAATAGCAACATTCGCGATACTCAAAGTAAACCAAGAGACGAAAGCTCCGGCAATATATCTGCAAAAGGAGTGAAAATTGATTAAATATTCTGAGAAAACCGCTGGAGAGCAAGAGAGCTTCATGAGGAAAATTAACGCTCTGTGTAAATAAGCCAAATATGCGGTATGGTTAATTTACACGAATAGAATTCCTAGACCGAGGAAAATGCAAGAAATTGAATACATAATTCCACGGAGTGATTCTTCAGAGATTTCTGAAATATACACTGGAACCGCTAAAGTACTACCTCCCATACTAAATCCTGTCGAATTAGAAGAAAATTTCATCAATACATTTATGTTCTATAGCTTTGATAAATAAACAAGTTGGCTAGTCATTTTAAATTAGTAATAGCATGTACTAAATACTAATATCAAAAGGTGATAAATATTTAACCTGTTAGGAATCTTCCCACGCACATCATCATCACGTTTTGAGCGAAACTAATAAGCAGCCACCCTAAGGCTAATGGAAATGCTAAAAGGATGATTGTAGTTTTCCGTCCGAATTTTTCTATGGCATAGCCCACGAAAGGACCCGACACAAGAGCTCCTAACTGATTATGGAAAACATGTATTTACCATTCTGGATGAATTGAAAATAGCGATAGAAAATTAGCATTTATTATTCTCCATGAAAGTGAATTGTGTCATTTACAGTTACTATTGAAGCAATCCATGATGACTCGCTCTGAGTTAGTTCGCCGAGCTCTTTCGTTCTCTCCAACTCGGGCACAGCAGAAGAGCTCCAAACAACACATGCACCCAAAGCAAATAGTAATAAACTTGCTAAATGGTAAACAAAGAACAAAATACTGCTTTATGTAAATTAATCATGGAAATTAATCAATTTATTCTCAATTTACCCGAAGAAGCAGCCTTAATTTGAGGGAATTTCTTTGGTACGAATGAGATTTTGGAGAATTCAGCAGCTCTTTCGGATTTCTCTTCCATCTTAACCCTTTTACACAATTAACTACGTATTTATTAGCAGTTCTAAAACTCTAAGCATTAGTTAGCATGCTTTAGTAGATTTATAAGGATATTTGCTACCTACGAGCTAAAGGTCCTGTAATCAGTTCCTCTGCACGCACCAACTAAACTCTGAATTGGTAGTGAACCAGTTACATGATACATAGTTGTCTATCTCACGCTGAAACAAAAAAAATGAACTTTAACTATGATGAACTGAAATATCACTATTTACGATACCTATACATGTATAATTTAATGACAGCACATACAAAAGGGGCGGAGGGCAATATATATTTGTTTACTTCAGATGCAAATACATGCATTGGGAATTATCTGTCCATAATTTGGTAACTCCTTCTGCACAACGTAAATAAAGTCCTATCTGATTACATGATTACTGAACAAAATGAATTAGTGAAGATTATCAATCTTTAATATGCGCCAGTGAGCCCCAACCCTTTTTTGTCTTGATTGGGGCTTAGCATAGCTTTAAATGTTATCTGCTGCCTACAGCGTTTTTATTTTTTAATTTTAAGATAACCTTGCAATGTCAGTATACTGTCAGTGAATACGGACGGAACAAGATCTGTACTAAATATTGGTAGACGATCCAATACGAAACAGGCATAGACACTTGCATAACACTAAGCATATCTTATAAAAAACCAGATACCTGCTTGTATCTTATATAAGGTAAAACTCGTTATGCCAAACGAACACGTTGGGATAGAGTGGTGAAGTCAGAAGTGTGTGCCAGACACAAAAAGGACAGATTTTGTATACATGGGAAGAAAACCAAAGTGGTAGTGGTGACTACTTAGCTTGAATAGTGGGATAGGAGGATGTAATAAAATAATAAATGTATTCATTCAATGTATATGCCACAAGGTAAGGCTAGCAACAAAAACTACACACAGAGTATAGTATAGTAATCATTTTTGTATTAGTAGCTTATTAAGGTGAACTCATACCTATTCTTGAGAGACTAATCTTGTGCGAAGTTCTCCAAGCGTGTCTTAAAATGCCATTTTAAGTACAAAAACCACTATTAGGTACTTTTTACATAAGCCACATAATTGTATTAAGAGGTACAATAGAAAGATGTAAAGCTAGCAGTTTCACAACATGCGGAATAACACTTTTTTTCAAAATAAAATGAGTATGTACCTGTGCTACAATGAATCAGAAAAAGTAACCATGTGTTAATTGTTGTAAGTGCTTAGAAATGACCTTCAAATCAATAAATATCCGAGTAAATGACAATGCTAATGTTGGCACTTAATTAAAAAATATCTGGGTCTGGGACCTGGGTTCACTTTCATGAAGGCAAGTAACATACCTATTTAAATGACAAAAGGGTTACACATTCTAGAGCATTAGTATTACAAGAGTGAAATGGCCCTCTTTCCGTCTCGTCTCGTCTCCAGCATATTAAATACAAATCTGAAGGGGAAGGCTGCTCAGTTATATAGATTATCATAGAATGGGCGTACAACAACGAGGCTAGTCCCACTACTGTCTTGCTGATAGTTTATAGCAAGTAAAACCTAAAATTTGGTCTAATTTCAGTAAATTATGGTTATCTGAGTGATTATATGCTTACCTAGTGGTTTTCAATGCGGATTATGCTATTGAATAAGAATAATAGTAATGAGTGAGATAACAAAAAACTGGTTTATGCTATATATGCTCATATTTGCGTCATCAGATGTTGCAAATGCTAAAATGTACTGCAGAAACAATTGTATAAGTAAACTATTTACATAATTTAATGATTAAACTGCATGTTTCATGATTTAAATTTAAGTCACACATTCAAACAGGAATTTCAACATTATTCATTTTGAATGACACATGTACCCAGCAGTAGACCATCATATTATGACAATTAATTACACAGAAATTAAATACTCGTTAAATATGGGTTATTTTAAAATGTCTGAATAAGAAATACTTTAAATGATAAACATTTTTA
>JABASH010005203.1:0-12494 GCA_019776445.1 Tomocerus maximus | reverse complement strand
AAATATTTGAAATATTAACATTAAAACTTTAAAATACTGACTTATAGTTATTTTTAAATCTTAAAAACTAAGATGTGTTATAGTATACTCTTCCAAAGAATATTGTATATGTAGAAAGCTTTATCACAATTGTCAATGTGATAAACATAATAAAGAGAGAAAGAGCTTTGTGGGCCCAGTACAATCTGTTGAATGAAAAGTAAAGTATTATAAGTTTTTGTAAAGGTACACAATTAAATAAATTATTTGAAATCGTTGACATACCTTAACATTCTCTCTCTAGCATTTTTCAAACTGCGAGTGTCTTCCTTAAAGATGGATGATTTAATACCTAAATAATAATTTCTGAAGTAATCTTCCCAATTTAAGTCCCCAATGTTCCAGTAAAACAACCCGATATCTTTTTCTCCCATTTTCTTGCACAACTTTTGCATATTTTCAGCCACAAAATTGAATTCTTTGGTGCAAAAATAGTCAAAAGGGTCAAATGTCTCTGTTAGCTTTTTGTACAAGCGAAGCATTCTAAGAGAAATAAAATAATTTATCAAATTTGCAAATAATGACATCAATATTGCATAAAGTCAAATCATTTCAAATTACTTTGGTTTTTTCAAAACGAGTAGACTCAACACATCAACGAAGAAGAAAGGGATGAACATCATAAAAAATCTGACGAATCTGTTGAGAAGTGGAGAAGATGTTTGAAAGAAACTTGGGTAGCGAAAAACTTCATTTGCTGGTGTGTCAATTGCGTTTTGCAATGAGTATTTCTTTACAGTTTCTAAGTCAATAGGGTTGATTGAACCAGAACAGACATTGTACACTGGGATGCTACCATTACTGAAAAATAATTTTAAAATATTTAATTCTTTACTTTAAATAATGTGACTAAAATAAAATGTAATTTTTTATCAACAATTCCTATTTCTCGCTCAATTTTTCTGGAAACTAATGGAAAACATAATTAAAACTGTCGAGAAAATGGAATCGCTTAACTTTTCCTGAACCCTGTACACAATATAATTACCTGTTGATAGATGTGTCCCATCCGGAAGCTATTGTAACATTGACTACTACATCAAGGGGAATGAGGTCACACACTTTATTCCCATCCGCGCACATAGTTGTCAAAATGCCTTTACCCAACGCTGCGTAGAACGCAGTTAACCCATTTAAGCTATCGACAAAACCTGGTTTTGGTTCTTTCCAGGCTGAACATACTGAAATGAATAAATTGCGGTATTAACCAAAGCGACTTGTTATTTTCATTTACATATAGCATTTTAATATGAAATGCTTGCTTACCCATTGAAGGTCGCACAATACAAATCGGGAGTTTTCCACCTTCATTTTGCAATAGCGTTTCTGCAAGGGCTTTTGCACATGTGTAGGTGTTTGGTTTTCTTCCAATGACCCTATGCAAACGATTAAAACATTAATTGAATGTTGCATTTTCAAATATAATGTTGTTGGATCCGGAAAATTGTGGGCAATAAAAAAGTTAACTTACATTGGGGTAATCCCTTTCACTTCTTCTGCGCTCATTTGATCCAAATTTTCTGGCAGAGGAGTTTGTTGGAGAATCTTCTCTGGTATTTCTTCCAAATCACAATTGGCATACGCGGAAGAGATGTGGACGAATGATGCCGGATCTTTAAATCCTTTGAATAAATTCAGCACACGTTGTGTCCCATAATAGTTGATGTTCATTGCATCTGTCAAGCTTTCGGTGAACTTGACACTGGCTGCTGAGTGGATTACCACGGAGACATTTTCACAGATGAGTTCCCGATCTTCCGTTGTTAGTCCAAGACAGGGAAGAGTAATATCTCCATTAATGGCTTGCACCTTACTCAAAATCCCGGATTTGTTTTGTGATTTTAAAGTATCAAAAATCTAAAGTCATTCAAATTAATTAATGACAATTTACATCGTCCCATAAATGATAAAATAAAATTGTAATCAAAGACGTACAGGGGTTTTCAAAATCGACTGCAGTCTACTCTGAGCATCCTCGCCTCGTTTTGTTCTTAGAAGGACATAAACCTTGGAAACGTGTGAACAGCTCCTCAACAGCTTTTCAAGAATAGCTTTTCCCAGATATCCTGAAACTCCAGTGACAAATACTGATCGCCCGGAGTAAAATTTCTGGATTTTGGAAAGCTCTTCAATCTCTGCCATTTTTATATTTTTATCTCTTAAAATCTGTAAGTTCAAACTAAAACTTTTCTTGATTAGTGGCTGATGGAGAATGGGAAGTAGGGACAAGATATTTATGTATTTAGGAAAACGGCAGAAGATCTTATTTCGCTGTATATGCAATGTTGGAAGCTACCAAGTATAAACACCGAACATATTTTCATGTATGTCATTATCAATGAAGGAAAATCCTGATCACAATATGCTAAAAGGGTTGCAATAGTTTCTTAGTCAGAGAATTGGCGTGCTTACTCTATAATCGTAACCATTTCACAAGATTGGGTTGGCAATGGTTAGTTAGTATCAACTAAGTATAGGTACAGCATCTTGTTTATCCCACTACATCGTAAAGTTGATCGTGATCAGGTTGAGTAGGGAAAAACGTCGTGAGTTTCCATGTACTGCATGCGCCGAAGATTAGTTCGTACACCAACTGAGAGAGAGAGAATCAAGTATTTAATCTTCTCTGCTCGAATCTCTTAATGCAATACCTACATAAGTAGAAGTAGGTTCAGATTGAGCGTAGATTTGTTTCTGCAAGAAAGTAACTAGGCGAAGCCGCATCAGGTATCGAGAATATTGATTACAACTGTTCGTTTTCTCAAATTAAAATTTTAGAAAATTCGAGTTTGAAAATGACTTCTGTAAAAACGTATCTTTGCCGTTTAGGCATCAAACTGATCCACATTTGGCTTACTGTGGAAAGAATTATAATTAAAGTATTTTTAAGATCCACAGTTGAGGCTAAAGTCAGAGAGTTTTACTGTCTTGACGGAGTAAATAAAAACTTGATCGTAGTTAACAATCCTGAATTTTATGTTCATGCAGCAAATAAAAGTTTGCTAGGTTTCTGCCAGTCTTACATGAATGACTGGATTTCAATAAAGAATGTCCACGAAGTTGTAGCCAATATTATGAAGGTAGGGAATTTAAGGGACGACCCTGCATTCAAATACAAAGCATTCTTAGACTACTTGGAATTCGAAGTGTTCCACGAGACATCGTCCAATAAATCTATAGAGATGGCAGACGCACATTATAACGTTGGCAAGTATTTTTCTATCTAATTACAATTTAGTAATTTTTCTTAATTACGTTTTTAAAATATTCATTTTATATTTTTCGTATTTAAATATGAAAAGGATACTAATTTTGATTCTATTTAAATAGGAAATGATCTATTTGAAGCGATGCTGGGTGCAGACATGAATTACTCCTGTGCTCTTTGGCTCAAGTCAACAGACACACTGGCATCTGCACAACGAAATAAAATGACACTTTTGGCTAAAAAACTGAAACTGGAGCCAGGAATGAAAGTCCTTGACATCGGCTGTGGGTGGGGAGGAATGGCAAAATTCCTAGCAAAAGAATACGGCGTCTCTGTGGTAGCAACGACCACTTCGGTGGAAGGGGCCAAATACGCCTCCGAGTTCTGCCAAGGCTTACAGGTCGAAGTGCGACTCTCCGATTGTCGAGATTTGATTGAGAAAGAAGAGAAATTCGACAGAATCTTGGCCATCGAAGTCCTTGTCCATGTCGGCAAAAAGAATTACCGCAGATTCTTCTCGAATGTTCAGAAATGCTTGAAAGATGATGGGATTTTCGTCCTCCATGCCATTGGCTCAAACGACCCGAGACTCCCTGCAGTCAACAATTTGCACAACACAATGATCCCCGACTCTAGGATTCCTTACATCAAGGACATCATTGAGGACACTGAAGGCCTCTTCCTCGTTGAAGATTGGTCTAACATCGGAGTCAACTATGACAAAACTGCGCTCGCCTGGAATGAAAATTTTCAGAAGGTCCGATCCAAATTTCAAAAATCACATGGTGAAAAGTTTTGCCGAATGTGGGAGTTCTTCTTGCAGACCAACGCAGCATTAGCTAGAACTAGAGATGTACAGATTTGGCACATTGTATTTAGCAAAACGGGAATTCCTGGAGGATATCAATAAATATTTGTATCAAATGTAAATAATGTATAAAATGGTTTGCATGCAACAATAAATGATTGAATTATAAGATAGCAAAACGTATGTAGTAAAAGTATTTTCTCAAACGAGTATCCCTCTGTAGGTCACTGTCAGCATAAATGCATCGACTTTGTATGCAAAAAATGAATAAAAACTTGCTCTTGAATACTTTTTACTTTCTAGTGTGTAATCTTTATGGCACACATAACATGTTGCATTACAATAGTAAGTAACGCCGTACCCAACTGTATGACTGTATACAAGTTGTATAATAACAACTTACGACCTACTAACTACCTAAAAACATTTTCCTTCAATGCTAAACAAGTTCAACAGCATTCTTCGTGACCAAGCTGAGTGAGTGCAGACATTATTATTGCTAACGTACTACACTACACTTGTTATTATTATTATTTACATCTCTAACCTTTGGTTAAGTAACACCGGCTAATGCATATAAGTATGAGAGGGAAATTTTATGCAATTAAATGGGAAATGCATTTATTCTTTGTATACCTCGTATTTTTACATAGAAAAATTTATTTTGCATTGCTAGATTTACAGAATTAACAACTAATAGAAAAATAATATCTTACACATTTCATTATTTTTATTTCAATAGAAAAATATTTATTTTGTGTTGAGTACAAATCTATATTTATTAAATTTTTTTCCACATTCAAGCAACCGAATACTTTTACATGCGATATCAGATATTCCTTGAATACTTGCTTTATTGACATGTCAAAAGATACAAATTACCGAAACACAGAGTGACACACAATATCAGCGATTCCAACGCAGTTGGTCGCTGCTCTAACACCCCAGACATGGATATCCTATATTACTATATTATACTTAACTTAGATACTAACTTTATAACAAACTCCAATCATCTTAACACAATGTACCTTACCCGTAAGCCAAACATTATCATATCATTAATAGTGAACAAATTCATTTTTTCTAGCCATAGTAAGTAACAATTTAACCTCATCAGATCCTCTACTTTTAATATTATTATAATATCTCTATTTGCAAATTAATCATTTGATGGCAATTCCAGATACATGCGGCGCGATGAAATGAAATCCAATTTTGATGGAAGTGTCAATTCTGAAAAGTTTCTGTTCAACGCTTGAGAATCCTGCCAAAGTTATTTGTTGATCAATTTTCCTGTCGATATTGCAGTCACAAGTAATAAACTGCCAGAAATGTGTAGCTGCCATTACTTTCTGCAGGTAATAAGTCCAAGTCCTTGGTTTCCCTTGAATGTGCTCAATGTAGTAGAATTTTCCTCCCTTAATACAAACAATGTTTTACCATGGAGCAAGCAATTGAATAAATGTTTCAGTTTTATAATTTAATTAAACTTACAGGAACCAGAATTCTTTGGATTTCCTTGTACACCGTTTGAATATCTTTAACACTGCAAAACACAGCCGTAACTACAACAGCATCAACACTGGCATTAGCAATGTGCTCCCGCATATCTTCGCCATATCCACAGACATATCCTTCGAGTGTTATTCCTGGGCACTAAAATATAACAAAACATGAATTTAAAATGAAACATATTGAAAACGTATTAAGTTAGTAAAATTACTTTGGCCAACGCTGCTCGAAACTTGTCTTCAAAGAAATGGTTTGGGTCTATAACGGTCAGGTGGCATTTCTCTGGATAGTATTCCAAATTCGGACCTATAAGTAAATATAAGGAATGAGGCACTTAAATTATTTGCAAATTATATTGTGATGGATAAAAGTTTGAGAAATGGTAAATAAATTATTTTAAATGTGAATATACCAGATCCAGCACCAAGCTCTACAATTCTAATGGAGTCCTTTGCTATGTAGTCAGGAATTATTGATTTTTGTTCCCTTAATTGGGCAAACAGTTTCGCCTTTTCTTCACTTAAGGCTCCACTGTACTTATCGGAAATGCTAGACGTGTAGTAGTTAGCAAAGCCTCTAAAATAGTGAAAACGTAATTAGATGAATAAATTTTTACTTCGTTTGGAAAAAATCGATTGTTATTAAAAAATGATGTAGTTAAAATTAAAATACCTTTGTCTCCATTCACGTAGCCCCATTCTGTCTAGTATTTGGTAAATGAAATTGTTAGAAAAATTTAAGATGTTTTCAATGTTTATAATTGTCAATTATCGACGTAGAGATAAATGTTCCTTTGCAAATTTAGAACTGTCTGTTTATTTTATTCTGTCGGTTTATCTTATTCAAGAATCACTTACAAGAAATGCAGAAGTACTTCAAGTTAGTGTTCTACGTTGAGCAAGCTAAAGTGGACTGATCAGTACACTTCGTGTTTTTTCATGCGACTTGAAGTTTTATTATCTGAGTTTGCCCTCTTACCTGCTAAAGATTTACGCACTGTTCTGGTTTGGTCTCAAACAAAAATTTCCATTTATTCATTTTTAGGTTGATTAGCAACTGAAACCGGTTCTTTCTTCTTAAAAGGAATACTACCTAATATTCTCAGTAAAGGTCAGTTCTAGCTGGAGTGCTTAGTATTATGTTGAAAGGTTATATGCGTCAGAAGGCATGCATAGGGACTCATTTGACTCTACAATTCGTTACTTGAAATGCCACATGGGTTTCAGTTCCGCCATCGATACTTGCTATTGTCGAATCGATATTAGTTGTACGAGTGGTTAATAAAGTAACGCATAGATGCATTTTCATGCACTACACCTCAGGAAACTCAGATAGTCCACATTTTTGTTTCACTTCTTATAATTACTAATTTCCATAACTGGTTTACGATACAAAGAAATTCTGGACACAAATCTAGAATTGAGTGTTTCAGACTCAGGCATTTAACTCTCAACACCAAGTAGTTTTTATAAACCCTTACGTGATATCCAACTCCCGACGTACTGTGCGGCCTACGAAGTAGCTAACTAATAGCCCTACTTTTCGCTACTAGGTATCTTCGAGTCACTCGCCTAAACTGACTTAGTTAACAACCTAGGCGTTATTTGTGGTCTTCAATGTCCGCACATGAGCCTAGCAAACTACTAAATATCTACTGAACAGTACCCCCTGGGTAACTTCCACAAAGTAGTGACCTAGAAGCTTTGCTAAAGTACGCTAATCTGCTACGTAGGTTGCAGAGAAAATCGCAGCTACTGAGCGGCTTGTGTGTTACTTGGGAGGGATGTATGCAAATACAAATCCTTTGTGCTAACATAATTTATTTATGTACTTTTGATGGCATTAAAATGAAACAGGTGGAAGATGTTCTGGATCAGAATTTTAAGACGCCTTATTATGCTTATGAATATTATAGCAAATTAACATTCCCAAATTCAAAATTCCACACGTGGATTATTATTAGGATTTCCAAACAAATACTTACATTATGAACTATTTAAAGTGCATTATCTGATGAAATCATTTAACTGGTTAAGAGTGAAAGACATTTATTATCAACCGATCTTACAATTAAGATTTGTCAATAATGACACAGCAATAAAAAATTAATAACATAACAAATTTTCAAAAAAGGTAGAATAACTAATATTATACATGTACGAATGAGGATTTTCGTTTTAAAATAAATATCATGCATAAGTATCTAGCGTTCATCACTAGTGAATAAATGGTATGTTACAAGGTCACAGAATTACGAATTACTGTTGAGACTGTCTTCAGTTAATTTCTTCGACAATGAAAATCATTTACGAAACTTTTAGAATAAGGTAAGGTATAATACCATCATTATCATTACGATCATTAAATCACTTCAATGTGTTGAAGAGATTGTTTATCACAAATATTCGTTACACGTTCTCCGTGAAAGCGAATTTTCCAGTTCGCTCATCATTAAAATCAAAAAGTGCATGTATGTCTATTTTGAAGAAATTCCTTACTCAAATTTTTGGCTGAGTAATAGTAAAGGATTTCCATCGTTTGAATGGACATCAACAATTAAGATGGTTGGAGGTGTTGTTGTTGTTAACAGGAAAATAAAGTTTTTATTTATCTTAAATTAAATACGTTTCTTAATATTGAAGTGGAGTCCGTACTTCGGTCTTAAGGCAATATCGGGTGTGATTTTAACGCTTTCAAAGGATTCTGTCGATTCAAAGTGGAAATTACGAAGAAGGGTAGCCAAAATGACTTTGACTTCCATCTGAGCAAATCTCATTCCTAAAAAGGGCAAAATTACATTTATTTTTGTTTCTAGAGTGTGAACTTAATACAAAAATGAGCCGATCTGCTCACCAATACAGTTTCTTGGTCCTGCGGCAAATGGTGCATAGGCGTAGGCATTTCTTCCGACACAATTTTCAGGGCGAAATCTTTCAGGATCGAATTTCAACGGGTCGGGAAAAACTTCCGGGTCTCTCTGCAGCTCCAGAAGGTTAAGGGCTACTGAAGTTCCATTTGGGATGACATCCCCTCCATCTGGAAATGTGCAAATTAATTTCTCAATATATTCAGTCACTAAAAAAATATATTTTGGTGTTTTATCACATACCTAATTGAATGTCCTGATGAATATGTCTGAAAATGACGGGAATGGGAGGACAGAGGCGCAGAGCTTCTTTGATACACAATTCCAAGTATTTCATCTTTGACAAGTCGGCGATTGTGACATGTCGATCTTTGTCACCCTCAAAAATCTCCTCAAGTTCGTCTTGCACTTTCTTTTGAATTTCTGGATGGAGACCAAGGAGAAAGAGCGTCCATGCGATTCCAGACCCGGAAGTGTCATGACCTGCTACCATAAAAATATCTGTCTCGTTTCGAATCTCTTCATCCGTGAGAACTTTTCCACCATCAGAGACCTCAAGAAGAAGGTCGAGAAATGCCAAGCGATGTTTCCCTGTTCAAAGATTTTTATTATCAGCAAATGATAACTAACTCGGCATAATTTTAAAGTCTTACTCGTTCCAATGACATCTTCATCTGTGGATTCTTTAGTCATGCTTTTTACAGAATTTTCAAATTCTTTATTTTGTGTGAAAAGTTTTCTGCGCTCTGTAATAACATTTTCAGTGAATTCGTGAAGCACCTTGAGATATTTCTTTTCTGCTCGACCTTCTGGAGAGATTTTCCAAATGAAGTCCGGGTGAAGCCATGGCCGAAACATTCTCTTCACAATCAAATTCGAAACCCTGAGAAACAAAAGTAAATAATTAATTCCTCCATTAGGGAAATTTAAAATTTTCAGTATAAAACAAAAAATAAACTTACGAAACGATTGCTTTTAGGTATTCCAAGTCCTTTTGCGTTTGAGCTCCTATTTTAACTCCCATTGCAGCCTCTAAAATATTTAAACTGTAAAATATCTATATTTTTATTTGTAAAAGTATTTAATTAAATCTTACCACAAATCACATCTAAAGTGCATCGGCAAGCGTACGGGTAGAGGTTGACATTTTTAGTATCTAAGCATTCATCCTCCAACACGTTTTTCATAATTTGACTTTGTTCATTAAATACTTCCATGAAGTTGTCAAGAAAGCGAAATTGAAACGCAGGAAGTAAAAGTCGTCTCCGAGGAACCCATTGAGGACCTTTATTACAAAAATCAAGAAAATCAAATTGATTCAATGTCCTTAGAATATTCTACATCAATACCAAATGCATTTCGTACCTTTTGCCAAATTCAGTGCATTCCCTAACCAAGGTTTTAGCGCAAAGTAATCCCTGCTCTTTTCAATATGAGCTGATGACGACAGAACTTTCTGAAATGGAAATGTGTTAAAAATGTGTTTTTATTTTGCTAGTATTACTGGCAATGAAAATTAATCGCAATAAATATTATGTAAATTATAATATAGTAAATATGAAAGAGTCGTAATGGCATTTACCTCAACGTCTTTAGCAGACGATAGCATAACGTAGGGAATGTTGACTATCCAAACTCGGACGATTCTTCCATATTTCTTAACTAAGTTGCGAGATACCTCTAAAAGTTCTGAATAGAGAAAGAACGTCAATATTTTCCAAATAAGTGTAAGATATTGTATATTTTAAATATTTTTGAAGTATTACAAGTAGAAATAAGATTACCTGTAGTAGGTACAGCAAAACTGAAGACATTGCCTAAAAGAGGAAACTGAGTGGGACCCGGCAGTCTGTTCAAAATCTGCACGATTCGTTTGTCTTTAATGAGATAATTAAAGTAAATTACAGAAAGAAACAAAGTTCCAAGGAGAACTGTTATTTCCCCTGAAGACGTTGGCAAAAATTTGCCAAGTATACTAATTAAATCGTAAATCATTTTCAAATCAGAGTCGAAACAAGCCAGCAAGTCTAAAATAATTTGCTATATACTTTACTCGATGTTGCATCTGTGCGAGTTAGAAGTCGTGTGCATCTGAAAGCAAGTTAAAGCAGGCAATAACAACTTGAGATTTGACTAGAGCGAAGATGTACATGTTGCAGTCAATAGCAATACGTACATTTCGTGGAAAACAGATACTGTTAATAAGTAGTACCATGTATACACTAAACAGATGCGTAGCATATCAAAACATGTTCTCTAAACATTTATTTAGAGATAAACTGACTGCAAATAAAAAACATTTACCTGCTAAATCACAAATATAAATTACGAATAAAATAAACTTAAATATGGCCTTGGTGCCTGATAGAATTTTTTAGTTCCAGGTATGTGAAGGAAATAGATTTCTGTAATTTTAAAAGATACGTAGAAATTATTCATTACAGTCAGGGTTGCCACTTATACTCGTTTCGCGAGGATTATCCTCGTTTGGGACCCAATCCTCGAAATCCTTGCGAGCATTTGAAAATCCTTGAATCATACTCGAATATCCTATTTAGTTACAATTTCTTGGGAAACACTTAAATTTAAGACATTATTATTTTCTCAAATTCTCATTTATTTCATTGGATAAGACACTTTCAAGGATTTGGCTTAGTAACTTGCCCTAGGGAATAGAGTGGGGACAGCAAATAAGTAACAAGTATACTTGAATAATGAATGTCTGATTTACTTGAGAGGTCGCTTTAATTTTTAGACAATAACATTTACTATATAATATACATATATATACGTCCTTTGACTTTGGAAAATGAATTTCAATTCGAAGTTTTAAAACATACTTTTGAAATTAATATAAAATTTAATTTAAGTTATTTGGTGAACATAGTGTTATAATGAGTAAGATACAAATGTTGTTTAAAACGGAAGAATGGAGAAAGTATAAAGAGAACGACAAAAGTACAACTGAAAGGCTAAGTACAATTCAAAGGTGGCTATATTATTTGTTCGAAAATGGTAGCTCAGATTTAAAATATTTTACAGATCTGCTGTCTAACATTATGAGCTTGCCCTGTTCAAACGCGCCCATTGAAAGAGTTTTTAGCCATATGGATTAGATGTGGACAAAAGAACGCAACAAAGCTTCCGTTGACTTTGTAAAAGCACTCTTACAAATCCTTACAGGAGAAATTGTTGAAAATAACATTGTTTATAGTTATTTCTCCTGTTTTTTGCGCCTACGTTAATTCATGTTAAAATAACATGATTAAATCATGTAGAATAAGTAACCACATTGATGGTTAATATTTTACATTATTGAATGTAAAACATTAACATGACCCAATGTAGGTAATGCAAAAATAATTCCACTGTAGGAGTCGAACTCCAAAATCCTGTATTGATTACTGAAGTCTACTACCACTTTCCTGCATTGCTTCTGCTAGTAAAGGCTGTTCGTAAGCTGTACTTACCATGCTTCCTGTAACCTTTCAGATAAATAAATACATTACATTACATTACCACTTTCCTACATTGCTTCTGCTAGTAAAGGCTGTTCGTAAGCTGTACTTACCATGATAGGATAATTCTAACATTATTTGTAGTTAACTCAACGCAAGATAATGTCAACCTTAACATTATGAACATTGTTATTTTAATTACAGTGTGAAAATGTTATTTTAACGTTCATTTAAGTTATTAAATTTGACAGTCAGTATAACGTTATTCAAAAAATCAAGCTACATTATTTAAATGTTCACTTAACTGTCTAAACTGTTAAAAGTAACATTTTGACAACGACGTTGTCGCTTTTTAACGTGGAGTCTTAAGAGTGCGGTTTTTAATCGCGTCGAATTATCGTTCCTAATGAATCAAACTTACGATAAGTTAGTTTATCTATTTATTTTTTGTGTCGTGTATTTTATTTTTTACGGTTATACTAATTTTTAACTGCTTCGAATTATCGTTTTCTAATGAGGGGTTTTCATTTACTATGGCTGTACATATATTTAACCGCGTCGAGTTATTCGTTTTGCTATGGAGCAAACTTAAGTTAAGTT
>JABASH010005202.1:0-12495 GCA_019776445.1 Tomocerus maximus | reverse complement strand
TAAAAAAAACCGAATGTGAAAAAGTTGAATGGTTAAAGAGTTATAGCCTGGACAAGAATTGAGTCGACGGACGAACGGACGAACGGACACACGGACGAACGGACAGAGTGTTTGTGCAAACACATAAAATAGTCGGCAAGCCGATATTTAATAATTATTTATGTACATTGAAGTATTTTGTGTAGGTACCTATCAGAATTTGCTTATGATGGAAAACTGGATTGGAGATGCAGATATGTGAATTGTGGCGACTAATAAATACCTGCTGGAGAGCAATACCTACCTAATAAATACCTCCCCGTGGTTTTATCCAGAATCAAGATAAGAAAACATTTGCATGGAAAATGAATGCAAATCAGTAAAAGAAATTATTTCTTAGTCTTAAGAAATCTGATATGATACTGATGTTTTAATACTTTACGACATATTTGTGATGGACACGAAATAAAAATTTGAATTATGAGGTTGGTTGGATTTACTTATTCACTTCTCAGCTTGCGGAGTATAACATCAAATTCGTATAGCCAAAATATCCATATTCAGCAAGCAGTCCTCGGGCAATTCCTTCTGGGATATTTTACAATTACTACATTCGAACATAAACATTTCGCCTGCCAATTCCTAAGCTTAACATCAGGATACAGATAATATACCGTATAGATTCTGATTCTGGCCTATAATATACAAAATCTATCAAGATTGACAAGAAAATTGACAAGGTACATTAAATGTAGGTATCTTGTCAATTCCTTGCTATGCATTAATAGAATCAAATCGATAACAATTCATATATTAACGGATAATAACTATAATGGTAAAAGCAACAGTATGTACCATAAAAATTCTGTGAGAAATGAGTCATATTTGTACAGATATCCGTTTTATTTAAGCAAAATAGTTGAAATTGAAACAACAATAAGAATGAGATCAAGTACTTGCTTTACTGGCGATGTGCTTTTTTATAATGTTGATATGCTGTAACGTTAATAATAATTATTTATGCCATGTAAAGTACATTTTAAGTAAGTTTTTATGTTTTAAGCAAAAGACTTTTGTAACAAAACATTTTGCAAAGTAGATAGCACAATCTATAGGATTTTTTAAAATGGGACACAGGGTGGATCTCACAAAGTAGAATATTGAAGCGATAATCGATAGCGATATGACATGACCATTAAAATCTGACGAGCATTATATAAAATAAAATATAGGTAATGCAAGTACAAAATAGCACTCAGCAGCATAAAAATGATGTATTTGAAAGCTTAGATTAACTATAAGATTTCAAATTGTGAACTTAGATTAGAATAGACTTTTCTTTGGTCAGATCTGAAATTTGAGATTACAATCTTTTCTTCAAAAGCGCCAATTAAGCATCACAGAAAATATTTCAGCCTTCAATACTGTAGCTATGTACGCAGATAATACATAACGAAAGATTTATAGTTAGATGAGATCTACTCGATCTACTTATACTTATGCATTGGTTATATTTTATGTAGAGCATCGTAAGTCCCAGGAAAACGAAGATTCAAAGAATGACAATTTTCCTTCCGATTTTAGTTTTCATTCTATTTAGTTCTAATTCTAGGGTTGCGTGTACAACTAATTAATACTAATTACATCTGTACATAGACAAGAAATTTAAACATTTTAGTTCACGGATGTTTTCTAATAGTATTACTATTTCCAGCACTGGTGGTACTAGTGGCTGTTCCCCTTCTTTTCATATTTTGTGACGAGTCCCTTCTTTCGCGTTCGTAACCAAATCTCTCTTTGACCATATTCCATACTTTTGGTTTAAAATCGAAAGCTAAGAAAATAAAAGTCCCTTGCGAGCCATTAAAGAAGACAAAGAGATACCAAAATGCATCCCACCCAGTTGAATTAGCAACAAATCCTAATATCCAGGTTAATCCCATGATCAGTGCAAGTTTCCAATAAAGTTTTACCAGAATTTCGTTGGACCTTTTTGCTGAAGTAGATGAAGATGCAATAGCTTTGTTATTAATACTTAAGCAAGTGGCCCTTGAATCGGCAGACTTGAGAACTCGATTGGCTTCGCGATGTTGTTTCAGTATAGTTTGTGCAGTCAAAAGAAACAAGGTTAGATTTGCCAGGATGATGCATGCAACTGGCATAGCAAAAAATAATAACAGAGATAATCCTTGATTTATCCAACATAGATTATCGTGTCCGTACAACGGCTGGACTTTATTGACCATGGATCTCAATCCTCCTGTCTCCAGAAGATTATCTGCCAGAATAAAATCAATTATGACAGCCAACAGTACGATAATCGCTGGAGAAATCCAAGCGAAAATACTATACTTCACAAATGTCCTCGTAGAATCATTAGATTGCCTTTTGACCAGAAATTCTGAACTAAACGTTCTCCAAATATCAAATCCCATTACGTTCATCCAGAAAAATCCACTAAGGAAAAAATAATGCATTATAATTGCTGCCCCCACACAGAGAATCCTATTTGAATGTTCAATCAATGTAAGAAAGATCAATTGGGAAATAAGCAAGGACAAAGTGAGACAAAAAAGATTCTGTCCAGGAAGATTTCTCAGTTTAGGAAGTAAAATATACAAAGTAATATGAATCAATGAAGAAACAACTGAAGTGCCTAAAGCCACTAAAGTAACATAGTGCAACCCTTTGGGAAACTTTGTTTGAAAACCGTCTTGAAGATCGCGAGCGCATACTGATACAGTTGTGTTATTCCACCTCTCGTATTCATTGTTTGAAAACGTAAGCTGGGTTAGTGCACCTGAAATTGTTTTGTTGAAAACTATCGTTTTGTTATCCATCATTTCATACTCGTTCTCATGTAACAGAATCGTATAGCATTTTTTGACCAAGTCCTCGCCCTCTGGTTGTGATGCATTTGGATTAACTTCTGTGTCATTTTCAACACTGGGTTTGTTTGTGACAGTTTCTACACACACGTTGTTCTTCAAAATGTGGTCTTTAGGGCACATGATAGCATGACATTTTTCATGGAGGAAATCCCAAATTTCATTTTCCTTGCATTTAAATTCATAGCCGACATAAGTCTCATCAAATGCAAATGTAAAATCAAAAAGAAGACTGATTCCTCCCGAAGCCCTGGTGTCAGGATTGATTGTCATTCGATTAACGCAAGATTCTAAACCGAAAAGACAACTAGTGTCATTGGTGTCTATTTCTTCAAGATAACTCTTGCATCTTGTGTTTTCTTTCATCTTCGTTACGTTTTTCTTCATATCCTGAAGGTGACATTTGGCACAGTGAGGATTTTTGAAAATCTTTAATTCCGTAAATCTTGTTGTGGCATGCTGAGTGTAGCTTAAGCAAAGATCTTCCGTTTTTTTGTCAGAATTTCCCGGACAGTAGTCGACTACCTCAGGTCCACAAAAACGAATATCAGGAATCGTGTCTTTCACTTTATGGCTCTCGAATTCTGTAAAGTAAATCCCGCAGTAAATGTCCAAATCATTCCAGAACCGGCGCCCTGGAACGTATTTGGCTCTGTTCGTAAAAGTTTCGAAAGTGACAGAGTCCATTTCTTTGCTACAGAGCATTTTCTTTTCCATACGCTGAATCTGACGTGGTGTGACTCCATTACAGAAAGCGCAGTAGATGTTCTTGTAAATCTTTTTAGTAAAGTTACTGTAAACTGGAATATCTAGATGGTGAGTGTAGTTTTTCTCAGGTGTCAATTCAGGATTCGTACAGAGTTGTTGAAGATCCAGCATAGCATCGTTGTGACAAGTACCAATCATCATCGCCCAAGTTTTCTAATACAAAATGAAAAGGAGAATAGAAATGATGTTCTTCATAGTAAATATTATTATCATGGTAGGCAGTATCGGTAATATATTCGTACAAAACTTTTTGCGTAAATCTAAAGAGAGGGACATAATGTTTGACGTTTGATGACCTTCGTCTGTACTATAAAAGCTTAAGTATCATTGATATTTTGTCCATCAAGCGTACCTCATGTTGCAATCTGTTACATCGCCATGGATTGTAAGTAGTCAATTTATCCACAATGTTATAGCAGCAGTCACCATAAATCTGACAAATGTAATCGCATCTGCAAAGAAACGGGTTTCGTTGAAAATCAATTTCTTGCGGACGAATCTTTGCAAATTTGGAGGCTGGTGTGGTTGTTCCATCCAAGTTAATGGTACATCGGTCTAGAATACATTTCCGTATCAAATCACTTGGAAGAAATTTAGTCATTTCTTCGGTTTCTGCTGACGCAGGTAAATTTTTTGCTGTAGTGGATGGTGGGTTTTCATATGGAAAATCAGATTGAGTATCCAATTCATCAATTTCGTCTTCCCTTTTAGTATTGGAGCGTAAGGTTATAGTTTCGTCGTAATCAACATTTTCAGTATCATTACTAGTGGAGCTTTTCGGTCTTAAAATAGGGTATTTTGTGGGTGAAACCGAGTAGGTTGATGAGTTATCTGTATCAGTTTTCTCAAAATCTTCTCCTAATACTAATTGCAAATGATCCATTGAGTTTGAATAACCATTTGCTCCTTCAAATTGACAGGAAATAGGTAGAGGAAACAGGAGAATAAATGTTAGTGTTAGCACATGTAAACACCGGAAATGTTTCACTGGCCACATTTTCGATTTTCAGTCTAAAATATTCTCCTGTCTCAATTATACGTGTCTTGAAACGAACACTTAACTTACTAACCGGAAATGGTTAATTAACAGACGTTTTACTGATTTATTTTTGACATTTGCCCTGGTCTCACATCACCAGCTCCACTTTAGTAGCAAAATTGAATGTGGGTGAGTACCTCATGTGTTCGGTGATGTGTTCATTACTTCTAGTCGCAAGATTTTCTTTGTAATTTAATTTATATACGTTCATAATGTGAAGAACAATATTCTCCCCAATAAATTGATCCATATGAGACATCAAAAACAAAAAGGTCTCAAGACCACGAAAATGAGGACAGAACTTTATTGTTAAGCTTAAAACTGTTAACTAACCAAATTTCTAACCCAACCGGCCTTGTTTCCATTGAAAAGAAAATAAATAAACAATTTCTGGTGGAGAAACTTCAATGTAAGTATAAGTGGTATGACGAGAGTAAAAAGCGAACTGAAGTGAGTTTTTCGGTCTTGGATAGCTCGACTACTTACATTTAGCACATTTCTGCAATTTTACTCCTTGTCGTAACTTTCCTATGCTTTAATCTTATTTACAGAACTAAGTGCGTGTATCCCTAAACGGTGAGCTGGCTGTACTCTTGTGATATGAGCACACAGTGCACATGACTAAGATAGTAGTGACTGCCTATAACTATATGTACTGGCGACGTGTATGCTTTCTCTGAACTCAAGATCTGTGGATGTGGCTCTTCCTCCGTCTACATCAACATCATAATCAGTCAGCAAGTGAGTACTAAGAATACTATGTGAAGTAATACAATAATACACACCAGCTCAACGTGTCGGTCGTAAATGTGCAATGTAGTGTAATGAGAACAAACTGAAGAAGAGATATTAAGCCCAGCATAATATCCTAGGGAGATTTCATTGGGAAAGCTTAGCTTTGTTTATAGCTAATTGTTTGTCGATTCTCATTGAACGAACTAGAGTAAATGTACAAACGTCATAGTGGAAATAATTGTATTATGTGGGTACAAATCAGCGGTCTAACAAAAGACTCCTGGTGGTAGTCTCATTGTCATTGTCACTACAATTTCCATAATATTATGCCTATCTCATGTGATTTTGATCCTACTATATAATAGTATTTGCAATTATAATCGATTATAGTAATGTTAATTCTAAAATTGTACTTTGTATGCGGTGAACTGACCTGAGAAACTGGCCTAAAAAGGAAAAGGTGAACTGTTCCAATGCCAAAGGTGAAGTTTTCTCAAAGCTTCATTTGGGAGAAAACAAATAGTACAATCCCTAAACTTTTGTCAACTTTGTCCGTAGAACAGATCATCTTTGTCATTAGAACAAATCACCTCTACCCTTAATTATAATATTGGTTTCAGACAACAATTAAGTGCACGAAGAGCACATTCTATTACTATTACCTTGCACAAAATTATATTTCTCAAAGTAGGTACATTGTATTCCTATTTACTCATTAATATTGACGCATAGCATAACAGCATAATGATAAAGATACAAAAGTACGTGATATCTAGAATACATAACTCTATTGAAAATAATAATAACATTAATAAACAAGAGTAGACAAATGAGAACAAAAATATTTGTCATTGATACGTACTCATGAATCATGGATTGATATAGATACCTATGTTAAAGAAAATGTCTTACCACATATCTTTACTTTTGAAAGAATTTCTTGACTTTCTTGTTTTTATTATGTCCGTTGCTTGTGAGCAGTATGTGTAGGAAGCTTTTAATTTATAGTGTTTGAATATTTATGCGATTCCACTCCATGTCTTCCGAATACGGATATGTGCATGGAATAGAAATGGGTTAAGGTTAATTTCGAATAATATTTGAATAATCGTAATCGTCCCTGCTCAGGCGTTTTATTTGTCAACAGAAACTCGACTTTACTTGAAAAAGGTCTATAACAAGAACTATTTAGTAATCATTAATCATCCATTTTGACTGCATAACATGTAAATGTAACAATGACAGAAAAACATACATTCGTATTTGCTGATTTTTCAGATATTGTTATTATGAGTCTCATTCTACATTCTATATTGTTTTTATTAATAATAAAATAATATTACTTAATCTACATTGGATTTTCTACATCTCCAAAGCTGTGTAATAATATGTACCTAGATGTAATGTAATATTCTGTAAAATCGAAGTTTAATACATTTCTTCTTTGTTTGACATATTATATGATTTACGTGATTATAGCAATTACTAACTGCAGTGCTGTCGGCGATATATCGGTATCACACATCAGACTGACTACGACGAAGTGCTTGTCAGAATCAACGCTCTGTATACAAGACTGTTAGTGCCCTTTAGAGATTACCAGGATTTATGACATGATCTTTTGTTCGGAGGCAGATGAGAGCGAGGCTACAGTCAATGCCAATGTGTGTACATCCCCTCCGTGTATTTTATCGTCTCAAGTCTCAACATGATCAGTGAGCACATATTTACATTTTATATTGACTGCACACACACACTCTACTTAACTATGGCTGTGTGCAATGCAAACACAACCGAGTGAAATAATAAGTGGGCATTGCTATTAAATATTAATACTAGACTAACCAGTGTAATTTCATGTATAAGTTGGCTTTTGCCTAATGCATGAAATGTCAATCCATGAATTCTGTTCCCACCGGGGGAACTAAATACATTTCTCATACAGATAATGTATGGGCAACACTTATTATTTCCAGAATGACGTTTATAAAGAAAAGATATGGAAAGGCAAATCCATTTCATAAATGTATCATTCTTGCTTTCCTGTGTCTGTGAAAATCTAGCTCTTCTACCAGAACGATTATAATATAGATTAGTCGATCTAGTAGCGCTTATTAATTGATGTTTTGTCAGATGAACGAGAAATGTTATTAAGCACCATGCTGTTTTATTCAAGGGGATGGTTATTAATGCTGTCACTATTTCATTCCCAATAAAAGTGGCTTATGATGATAGTAAACATGAATTGAATTGTTATTATTAAACTTACATAGCCTTAGCAAATATCAAATTGATTAGGTACCACTAAAAATCGACAAACTGCATGGAGCCCATAAATTAATTGGGAATTAGTATCACAGCGTAAAAGAAGATGCTACCTGGGTTTAGCCATTAAATGACAGTTTTTAATTAATTCATGAAGGCTGCTCTGAGGCATCCATGTAAATAGGCATTATCACAATATTTTTATGGAAATGAAAAGAAAAAATACCTACCGAAGCAAGAAAAAATTCAAATAAATAGTTCCAGAAAGAGGAGAAAGATTCTGACGTGTACTAGACTCATGCTAAAATGATTGCCTGTATTATGACACCCACGGTTTACTTGGGTAAAAGTAATCGAAAGATTGTTGATGTCTTCTGCGAATAAAAAAATCATCCATCATCGACTGAGTTAATTTATTTCATGACATGCAATTATCAATACAGTTACATAGTAAGTACCAGCAGGGATGAGAGTGATGTGATGAGCAGTGTGGAGTAAATGACGTAAACGAGACTTTCCTAATCTTGGAATTGCAGTTTATTGGATGTTCGCAGAAAATAAGTACCTACCTTGAGAAAACAGCTATCTTGTTAGTAGTGTTTCAGGTTTATTTAACAATTGGTACCTCGATATTGTATACTGAAACAACTTTAGCTAAAACCAAGATCAAGCACTGTACACGTACAGTCGTGCAGTATATTGGACCTTAAAAATTCTGGTCGAAAAATTAATATGAAGAAACCTTGGACAGTGTTCGATTTTATCCGGCATTTAAAAGCATTTTGACCAGCCAATGGAAAATTGTGAAAATGGTTGAAATGGCCAGAGGCTAAAATGGCTACAAAGCATGGTTTTTTAAATATACCTCCCAATCAAGAATGTTCTTTGTTCAAAATGACCCCATTTTGACCTTTATATCCAATTTGGCAAAGGCCGGTATGTGTCAAGCCACTTACATTGGGCTACATCAAATTGTGTGTTCGCTTGGAAAAGCCACCTGCTAGCGAAGTAATTCAACCAGCCGGCTAGCCATTTTATCCTGGCCATTTTAGCCTGCTATCCGGCTGGTCATCGAAAACTGGCCTGGGATAAATCAGGATAAAACCATTCTAGCGAAATTATTGTCATAAATATCATTGGCGATCAGATCAGTATTAAAAATTTTATTTTCAGTTGATTTTCGTATCTGTGTAGAAGGTACCAATTACACACTGTAGTATAATTAATATCGTTGAAATAATATCACTGCGCACACATTACTTACACAGCCGATGTTTTGACAGTATTTCACACAATCCTGTATAAATATTTTTAACGTTTTAGTTTTAACACCACCTTTGTCGGCTTGGTTTATTAATGCATATACTACACATCATTATATAACCTACAGAAATGAACTGCATGACAAAACGACTAGATACAGATATAGTTACACATGTTGCATGCAGTACAATGATCGTATATCCTAAATAGTAGGCAAAATCACTTTATTGTAAGTTTCTGCTATGCATGCATTTTAAATCTAGAAAGACAAACTTTATGGGATGACACATAAAAGAAAGTAAATGTGCAAAGTTAGACACTTTTATATAGGGACAACGAACACACGTTTTGCGGGTAAATCAGGGTAATTTCATAGATCAGCTCTTTGCTTGCAAAGGTAGTAAAGTTCAAGGTAAAGAGGCAGGCAAATATGTACTACTTAGTAGCTTTTGTACTTGTAGATTAAAAGTGATCACAATGATGTTTTTAAAAGTTAACAAGCATCATTTGGTTGTATATGAAGTATACACATTTAAAAGCAAATAAAGATTTCTGCGAAACCGTAAAAGATTCGGCAGACTAGGACGGACGTGGGTTATTATGCCTAAAAGGGGCGTCACCGACTATATATTTTAAAACCTAACCTAATATAAATCAACATAACTTTACCTATAGATACCAGTAAGAGGATTAGGCACAACAACCCTACACCACTAGGACTGAGCAAAAATTAACTTGCAATATATTTACATTATGAAAAACGGACGATTCAAAAATTGGCATTTACTATATACTTTCACTGTTATAATTTATAATCTATATTCGTTGATGCACACTATCTGTATACCAATTTGCTGCTCTGATATGTCAATGCCAATTACCACGTAGAATTGCCGGTTTTAGATTGGGTTTATTCATGCAATGGTATTTTCAACCGTTGTACCATGTACAGTTATTATATTTGAATTATTTGATTTATTTCCTTGTGGTTCATCCTCCAAAGGTTTCCCAGTAGTTTCGTTCATTAAAAATGAGATTAGGGATCCACCGACGCTTACAGCAGCAAAGACAAAAAATGGAACAGATGGCCAACCTATATGAATCATAAGATAATTTTTAAGTGAACTAAGATTTAGTTTGCTGATTTCAAGAGCATTCTAGATGTGTAATGTTACGCGAGCCAAGAAAAGCCAGTTGTGGGCAAATCATTCCTCCGAAGTTAGCAGCAACACCTCCTATACCCAAGCCCATGGTTCTAACTGCCGTAGGAAAGGATTCACCGGAGAGAAGTCGAGCTGCACTTCGAGCACCAGCCATTCCAAGCACACCCAGAAGACTTAGGACAACAACTAAATTGGGATACAATTTAGTGTCCAGGATCAGTTCTGAAATTGCAAGAGCTACCAGAGAAACAGCACAAAATGTCTTCGATAGAAAAAGTGACTTCCTTCGGCCAAGACTAATAGAGGTGGAAGAACGCAGTTAGAATTCCATCGGAGAGAAACTTTTTAATTATGTTGATTGTAACTAACCGATTGTTCAACAGAATTGCACCTTTCTGGCCAACTGAGTTGGCTAGTCCCAAAAAGAAAACATTCAGGTAAATATTTCCCTTCACGTTTTTTAAATTATAGCCTATTCCATAATAAATAATAGACCAGGAACACCAAATCCCACTCATAAACAGAGTAGTTCTTCTCAGAGTTGGATCCCTAAAAAAGTCAACGTAGCCAAGTTTTTTAGAATTTTGTTCAGATTCTTGAGAGTTCAGCTCTTTTTGTCCAATCTTTTCCAGCTGCTCCATGTCTACTGGGACAGTACCGTTAACTTTTGCTATTAATTCTATTACTTTGTGTGCTTCTGCAAATTTCTTATTCCGAATTAGCCATCGTGGACTCTCGGGAAGACATCTAAAGAAAATTTAATCCCAGTTGACAAAAGTAAAAAAATTCTTAAATCTTGAAGGTTTCAAGTAAAATTAAAATTCCTTATACGGATATATTATCAGAGCCATAAGAAACGGTGAAGTGGTAGCCCAGTAAAGAGTACGCCAGGGTCGTATGAAATATGCCATGATACTCAAAATCATTATTCCTTCCCCTGTTGGTCCAACGCTGTTTGACACGGATCGCCATTTTGGTGGTACGAATTCCATGGAGGCCATAGAAGTAATATTTATAAATCCTGCCAAGAATTTCAATAAAAATGCCATTGTAATAAATCATCGTAAAAGAAATTGTAATCACAATAATTATATGTAGGTAAATCAGTCAAACAATCGCTAATCGCTAATCAATATTTTGTATTGGATAGTTGTAGATTTTAAATATTTCACTAAGTCCACAAGGATCTACACTAAGTGCTCTTCTCTTCTCCATTTACATAAACGAAGCACCTGACATTCCAATTTTCTGCAAAAGTGTACTTTACGCTGACGATTATTGCTTATTTTACTCTTCCACCGATCTAAAGAAAGCAGAAGCATTTCTGCAACTGGACCTACATGCTCTCAACGAATGGGGAATGAAAAATGGACTAGATCTTAATATATGCAAAACAAAAGTGATGGTATTCTGTGCAGGAAATATGAAAAAGCTAAGTATAAACATAAATGTTAATGGAGAACTAATAGAACAGGTATCACAATTTATATACCTAGGTGTAATCTTAGACGAGAATTTAAAATGGAACTTACACTCTGATAAAGTAATAAGTGAAATGAATTCTAGGGTCAAGCTAATTGTAAGATACAAAAAGTTTTTCTCGAAAGATAAATTATGGATAATATGTAATTCACTAGTATTGTCTAAATTAGATTATTGTCTACCTATATGGGGAAATATCTCACAAACTAAAATTGATAAGCTAGATAAAATAATTAGGAAAATGTGTGAGAAAATCTTATGGAATAGACGAGTTGGTAAGCATAATAAGTATACATACCTCGAAAAAACTAATATTTTAACTATGACCGAACGAAGAGATGTCTACTCTCTACTTTTTGTTTTCCTACATGTTTTCAACAAATACTCTTACCAACATACACACCTAATTGATAAGTATTATTGGTTTAAGGAACAATCTGAACGGTCGATGAGAAGGAACAAAGATCTATTGCTACCAAATGTTTTTACATCATTTGCAAGATCATCATTTTATCATAGAAATGCAAAAACTTGGAATACACTTCCGACTACCGTACAAAAATCGGACTCTTTCCCTGAATTTGATAAAAAGATCCGCGAGCACTTTCTTATCCTCCAGACTAACTATAATATGAACAATCTAGCATTCTAAAATATACCTACATGTATAATTTAACAAAACTTACTATTTAATCTGTTAAAATAATTATTTCTTTTATTACACTAGTTAGAGTGACTATGTATGTGAGATAATTTGTTGTTTGTACTAACAATGTAACGGTTAATTACCAGTCACTGAAATAAATATTAAATACTATCAATCAATACAGAATCAAAATCATTAAAAACAGTCAAGGACAACTGTTTTCTAACTCATGACACCCTACTCACTACCACTACCCCTACTCATATT
>JABASH010005201.1:0-12495 GCA_019776445.1 Tomocerus maximus | reverse complement strand
TATTCTTCACCTTTTTAGTACTAGCAAGTAAAGTTAAAGTGATTAAGACAGTGAGAAAGTTTTGGAGATTTAATACACAAAATTATTAAGCTACCTTTCCAAAATTAATTTCTATACACAAATAGGGATGTGCTTCAATAGGAAAAGTAGAGAAAAGCGGAGTATAAACTGTAGGTACGACCACGTAACTAACGATCCCTATTTTATTACCGTTTAGTATTGCAGCTGAGTAAAACTGCCATAAAAATTCTCGAGGAATGGAGCTAATTGTTTTAAATTCCCATTTAAGGTCTACAGAAAGGCTTTGTTCTAAGCTCAATCTAGTAATTACGATTCCGACCTCACTTTAGTACTAGGAACGTCAGTTCTGGTTTTCTTCGTACAGTTTGTATTCTGCCACCATTAGGTTTTCCCTTCCTTTGTCTCATGTCCCTAAGACAAAAGAAAACGGTGAGCAGAACAAAGGAAAGGTTAATTTTCTTCCGAACCAATTCCATTTCGTAGGAATTCCAGTGGAATAGAGCAGCAATAGTATTTAATTTGTAGGAATTTTCTCAGTCTCTTCATCTGAATCAAATCAAACTGCACTAAACTGTCTCGTTCATCACAGAGTAACGTAGAGTAATAGTGGAAAAGTGCTGTGATTAACTTGAGCAGTCATGCGATTAAACTTTTGACCAATTTACAACGGACAGACCAAGTCAGATCAGACCTAATTGAACCATACCAACAACGCAATAACATCGGGTCTCAAATTTTCTTGCAGAGGGTCGCTCTTTCACTAGGGTTTGTCTCTTTTCTACTGCATAGCTTTTATATGTAAATAACATTCAATATTCCATGAAAAAGACAGCCATCTGTAAAAGGTTCCAATAGAAAGACAATGTTAGCCCATTCCCTCAGCTTTTACAATATTATAAACGGTTCAATTATTTTTAAACAGAAAAGTTACAGTTGAACTGCTATGCAAATCGTAATGTAAACCAGACAGGCAGTCAAAGACCGTTTAAGTAAAGCTGTCTAAAACAGTTGTGGAAGAATAATTTTACATTTTGACTTTTCTCAACTCAACTCACTGACTTTGCAACTCAACTCTGAAACTTTCTCTCTGTTTTTCTCCAATTTATTATGTATTATATTGCAAATTGAATCTTAGCCTTTCCTTCTTGTTACACAACAAACAAGATGTCTTGAACTAAAATTTACACCAAAAATGATTGCACACCCGTTAGGCGTAAGACTGGCGGGGCCATGGGGCGGTGTGCCTGGTCTGGGCGCTATGCTTCCATATGGGGCCGTATCCGCAATGGACTATGCAGTTGCTGCTGGTTCTTTTCACCCGAGACAGTCTCCTGTCAATCCAGCTTTCACTCATTCCTGGTACGTTCTTTTCGACATCCAATCTATTGGTAAATATCAACACGTAACCTATTTTCTATCAATTATCAATCAGTTCTTAATAAAACTCATTTCCTTCATAAAAACAAGTACCTTGCGAGCGATTAGATTTCCGTAATTATTTCAATTGTAGTTTACTGTACTGGGAGCTAATGAAGTTTATATTAATTCGTAAACAGAGGCATAAAAAAGATTTAAGAGCTTTTAGGAAATGAAAATGCCACTTCTACAGCGTTAGTTATCCTTATGTCATTTTAATTTTGCGTAGATTGAAATGCAGATTTGTTAAAATTATCTTATCCTTTACAAATCTATGGAGATTTTGACTGATTTTGCTGAGAACTCAACTATAATGGCGTAGCAATTTAAATTAGTACAACGTGAGTTATATATACCGTCTGAAGTTGTAAATTTGTAAACCCCACAGTCAGTTTTCCTCTCCCCATTATTACTTTAGTTAGTACAATTGTAGGTACGTGATGTGCAAACTTGTGATAGTCATTAAAACTGATCTTTTAGTGTCTAGGTGTGATAATAAATACAAGTAATTGCAAATAATGTTTAAGACTCAAAAAATCTTATGCCAGATTTTATACTGCGATTAAACAAGGAAAATGTTTAGGTTTGTCTACTCTAATAGTATATGAACTCCATAACTCAGTAATATTTGCCATGCTTAATGCAATTCCCATGTATATGCAGTTATTACAGAAGTGTGTTCTGTATTTACTATTGTGCACAACAAAAACAATGACAGTAGGGTAGGCATTCTATAACAAATTGTCCTGTCTGTTCATCCTTCTGAATATATTATCAATTTTTCACTTTCATTTGTGGTTGTTGATTTTGTCTTCTCCATGAAATGGCATTGGAGAGTGCGAGACACACCTACAAACCTACTACTACACCTACACTAAATTGAATAGATAGGCTGCAGATTGGCAGTGACTGCCTTCTGCCTACATTATTTTCATCTCACGTACCTTACCTCCTCACTCATCGTCAATTTACCCCTTTGTTATGTTTGGTTCTGTTGATATAGTCTTTACAGACAAATATGTTCAGGTGATTCGTCTTAGATAAGACAATTTATGCCTCCTTTATCCCTCCAGCGTACTTTTCTCTTACCGTTATTGTAATTTACCAATTAAAAACGCTTTTCTAGCTTGTGGCATTGCACAGAAGATCGTCCTCCAATTTCCACCCCCACCCAATCCTATATGAAGTCTTATGGAGACTCAAGTAGAACACGCATAATATTTACTATTGTACTTGTTTACTTACTACTACTTACCTGCTGTAATTCAAAACTTCTGATATCATCTGACAATCTTTTGCTTCTAAAATCATTCCTGCAGTTTTGTCATATACATCTTTTACTAACTTTTACAATTTCATTTGACGAATTCACGAAATGGTAATTCTTACAGAAGGAGAGAGAGAACAATACTATTCCTGACCAGGCATCATTTACGTAACAATCTAGTATTGATGGAAAACAATTCAATTGAATTAAATTCAAAGCAGTATTAGTATTTAACACTCACACGTATAAAAAATCAAAAATGCAGTTTTAAAATTGAAATGAAAATAATTTTAAAATTAATATTCAATGAGGAGAGAATAGATGATTGTGAAGCGATTAGATAGCGATGGTTGAACTCGTAGAATTCTGAATTTATTGCAGTAGTCACAGATTAACAAATACGAAAAATGTGTGCAAAAAGCGAAACCTATTTCTCCAGCTGTATAGTATCGTCTTCCAAGAAGAAATGTAGGTAGAAGTCTGGGCTTTAAGCGTAGATATATTCATTAGTGAACTTATGTAACGTAATGGGGAAACAAGGCCAGGAGTAATAGTAGAGCTAGTTTGGCAAACGAGTAGCTGTGTGTGGTGTAGGTATCTGTATCTGAAGTTCACTCTGTCCATCGAGAACTATCGGGGAGGACGAGATAATTTTGTTTTCACTTGGCGAGACCCAAGAGATTCGGCTATTATCCTTCCAATTTGCTCAATTGTGCCAGTATTGGTTGCAAGATCGTCTCTTTTTCCATATCATCATCACAAAACTCACTCAACAGCTCCGAGTCTGCTTCTGTATTGCATGTCCTACAGATCTGTACGTTCTCATTCTCCCAATGTTACTAACCGACAAAATCATCCCATGGCTATACACAATAGTATTACATAAGTAGTAAAAACTATTCCGGTTCGTCCACCCATATCGAGCCGAAATTCCCTTTTCTCACTCCGATTCTGTAACTTAACAAACCAGAAAGGATGCCAATTGTTTCCTTTACATTTTCTCTCTTTTGTCTTTCATTTACACTTATTTTCCGTAAAATAATAGCATTTCAAGTACAGAAGCCTCTATAAGCTACCTTAGGGACTAGGACCATACCATTACCGAGCCAGTGAAAAGAAATTGAATAGTTACATACAGCAGAACTAGAGAAGCACAACAGGATCAATTTACTTTTCCTATTCCTACACAATATGCTATGTAAAGTCCCAGCAAATGCAATTGTTAACTTACACTGTTCAGAGGCAAATAATAAACGGCCCAATAGTAAATTCCGCTATGTTAAATGGAAAGCTTGCACTTTGTACCAATTTCATCCCCGATCTATACGTAAATATGTGTCTATGTACCATCACTTTAGAGAACGGTACAATAGGACAGAGATATTTAGTTCACGCATAGTGTAGTCGTTTGTATATTGAAACAGTATTCTGTCCATTAAGATACATTAGAGTGTTACAAGCTGTAAAGGGCAGGGAGGGGGTAATGTCATCCTGACCATCATTTGGACATTATGTTGGCATTGAATTGACAATTGACGTAAAGAAGAATGAATGGTGCGCTATGTCTGTTCTGGTAACGTAAGGAGACTTTGAGAATTGATCCGGCCGCCCAAAGTGATGTGGACGTTATTAATGTAGATATTATGTAAATGAGGGTGGGCCACGAATCCCATTACGAGTAAAAAGAGGTCTGAGACGAGGTCAGTGTGGAATTCGACACCGAATCGGCTTTTTAAAATTGATGATCACGCCTCGACAAGATCACTGGGGACTTACATGCATTGCACTCTCGGACTCATATCGAACCAGAGCAGAGGACCAAAGGAGAAGCGGAGATGAAAGGAAAACGAACTGTAGTCAACTCAACTCCACACGATGATAGTTGTACCCAACTACACACATACCTCTGCTCTTCCATCTAGCACACGTACCTATACAGCTCTATAGGGTGTGATAAGAATCCGTCATCGACTCTATCCATCCCAACACTCCACACTAGTGTTTCAAATACAAATGCTTACAAATGGTACAAAGTAAGGTTCAATAATCCAAGACATCGAATCATCCCTCTTCCTGGATATACAAATACATTTGTCTCTTCCCATGTTCAATATGTCATTTATTTATTACAAGACTAACTGTGAGACTGCTATGTTGGGAAAATTCCTTATTGTTTGTGGAGGTATAATAAGTACACACACAACATCACTTGTTTTACAAAGGCTTAGGTTTCATGAAAAGAATGTTATCTAAAGTGCCATGATTAATAAAACTTCTTATAGTAGAATCACTCAATTATAAGCACAGAGAGAGTGTGTGCACATTTTTAATATTTGTATGTACCTTGGGAGACAGTGGAAAGTATTCCACTAGAAAATGCAATTACAAATACATTTGAGACTATCATTAGAATTCAGATCGCTTTTTGCCTTCGTTATTTCAAAGAAAGAACCTTCACTGTGCTGTTGCTTAGAACTATTTATATGTGCAGTACAAGGCAGTCATGTCTTAGCATATAATCTACATACCAACATCCATAATGCATATTATTTAGACTTTAATGTGTATATTGTATTGGTATATCAATAGTGTTGTGTTGTCCTGTTCCAGGTACTCTGTAGTCTAGGAAAGTTGGTTCTATGTGTAAATTTCAAGAATAAGAAAAGGACATTTTTTAGATGTATTTATAGGAATGTATTACTTCGGGAGAGATAGGAATACAACATTAGAATTGCATAGGATTGCATTCCAATACATGTATAAATGCATCGTATCCTTTGAGGATGGAAAAAGAAATTCGATCACGTCCTCGGTACATTGGAGGTTGGCTGGTGAAAGTTTAATTTCCCTCTTGGTGAGACTACGGCTTAAAATGAAAGTGTAAAATAAAGTCAGAGAGTCAGTATACTAAAAGCGTATTGCGGTGTTATGTAAGCCTTCTTTAATGTCGCAATTCCTACAAAGTAAATAAATACTTTTTCTCACTACTGACCGTCGCGAGCTCAATCTAAAACTCTATGTTCACAGAGTGTTGAGTAGAAAAAGGAAGAGAATGCAATGAATATATGTAAGAGAGGTCGGAATAATGTGGAGAAGTGTAAGTAAATGTGAATTAAGTTAAAGTTTCTGTAGGATAGAAATGCATTTAGAGACAGAGAGATGTGGCCGATTCTCCCACTCACTCAGAGTCAGAGACACATCAGTTCAAAGCAAAGGCAGGCGGCTACATAAAGTCTCAAAGAGAAGTGCAAATGGAAAGTGGACTAAAACAGTAAAAGGAAAGCGGAGTGAGTGGTGTGATGTGAGAGAAAGAAATCTCTGGAGGTATTTTATTTATGTGAGAGGCAGTAGCAGTTTGAGTGGACATTTCATTTTCGGACCTGTCTAATCATCGGCTCCATCCCATACTTTTTCACTTTTATCGTTCCTTAGAGATTGCTCACATTGTTTTGTTCGTTTGAATGGCTGGAGATCCCGGAGGACTTGTTGCCTTTCACTTAACACCCTGGGCCAAGACACTGATCAGCATCAGCATCCCACCTCCTCCTCCCTGATTTACGAGACACTAATAACTATGGACACGTCTTGCCAATGGCCCATTCTCGCCTATTCCATTACTTTTACTCTACTGCCAAACCAGACCAACTATTATCCCTCTCCTCTTATGCATTATTATTATTTCACTGCTCTCTCGCTTCATACAGCATTCATTGCCTCTCTCATGCTACTCGCTATATCCCATTCTATCTAACATTTTCACTTCCTCCACATCATTTCACTCACTATTACTGTCTGTATCGTTTCTATTATAATGCATTAAGGTGCAATGCCACTCTAAAGTTCAATTCCATTTAAAGACCAAACTTCTTCCGCTGTTTAACTGAATCCGTATTTTATGACATATGATTCTAATCAGCCAGGAAATATTTACTGTATACTCTAGCCTATTTGTAAACATACTGTTAAAACCATGCATGCTATACTGTACTGTTTAAAATGACAAGCATAATATTTCTATGGAATATGTACCACAATTTCTTTAAAGGGAAATCTAAACAAGGTCCTATCTAAGGATTGTATAATGAGACCATATTAAGTACTTTTGCAATATTTTATATTTGGATGCTTAATGCAAAAGCTTTGATGCTTATAGTAGAGTAAGAAATTAGGTTGAATAGATATTAATGTTCTGTTTTGTAATTTTTCAGTATTCTAGAACTGCGTAAAGAAAAATCGAGAGATGCAGCTAGATCAAGACGGGGCAAAGAAAACTATGAGTTCTACGAGCTGGCGAAAATGCTCCCACTTCCAGCAGCCATTACCTCTCAGTTGGATAAAGCCTCTATTATTCGACTTACAATCTCATATCTTCGACTTAAGGATTTCTCTGCTCACGGAGAACCACCATGGGTTCGCGACAATCCCTCCCTAAGCAAAAAAGGTAAGCATCCGAGAAACATGCAGAAATGAAATATTAGAAAAAGAAAATCCTGTTGAGCAATAAATAGTCGTGGTGTTGGTTGTACACATGAGAAACTGGAGTCACCAGTGACATGGGTGTAGGAGGAAATACAACCGTAGTATTTCATGTACGATTCGTATCAATGGAAAAGTGTTTTCCTGTCTTTCCATTTCTGTGGCATATCCATGTTAGATGAAAGTTAAGATAGTACTTACAACATAGCGTTTTCTGGACTAGTCATCAGATTGGCAATCCAAAGGATTTGCGGGATCATATGCCTTAGTGTCTGTACTATGTGAATTGTGGTAGAGAAGCCAAAGCGTAACCGAACTAACCGTATTATTACGTTACGTCGTACCCTTCCCTTTCTTACTTTCCCGTTTCCCAAAAGCAACTTCATCCTTACGGCTTAAAACAAGAGTATAGGAACTATCCAGCAACTCCTCACATCAATTTTCTTTCCCAATTCAAGCTGACTCCATATGTGTAATACATGAAAGTATTATATCAAATCCAAACGTTAACCTTAAATCAAACCAAACTCATCTACCAGATAATTCTGATCTGTGTGCTGATCAGATTGAGTTTCCTTCTCCGCTCTGTTTTGATGAACTGTTTGGTTTGGTTTAGTTGTCAGCCTAGCTTCCTTACAATAAGGTAACTTAACAGCGGGATCCAATAGAATAGAAAATTGCCTCGTATAAGGAACACTTTCTCATGTTCGTGAATATTGTCATTCCTTTCGTCGTGCAAGAATGAATCCTGCACGCAGAAAGGGATGAAATTACCAAAATGAGACGGCACACATAGATATAATGCAATCAGATGGAAAGGAACGGAAGGGGTGAGTGAGAATGCATTTAGGATGAAACATTGCCGACGGATGTGTTTCATCCCATATTATCCTCATTCTCAAATCCTACCATACTGTCGTAAAATACACACCAGCCTCTTCCTTCTATCCTTATCCAAAGACAACTTTCTACTCTGACATCCACTTACAATATTATGGGAAATAATTCACACTTGTTAGCTTTTGTTGTGGATCTCAATGACGAGAACCCACAAATCACTCCGCAGTACACTGTTGTCCGAATAGGCTGTATATATTCAACTGTTGTGGTTTATTATATTATTACATATTTGATAATTTTAGCTAAATCGACAAAAAACACGGACTACGTAACTTATTTAGTTTCAAAATTGAAAATTAACATGAATTGAAGGGAGTACCCGACAACCATGGATATAGTTATACCTTTCTATGTCTAGTATGCTTAGAACGAACCTACGCTATTACATTTACAAATTGTTCTAAAGATCAAATTAAAATTGAGAGTATGTTCAACCGCTACGTTATAGCGAGTTCTTTTATTATGATGTAATGAAATTATATTTCTGTTTTTGAATACATTGAATCTTGAATCCCACTTCACATCCTATCGGTTTTAAGAGACAGTACAGATTCAATTTTCACATTTATTGTTCCATGGCTTAGCTACAAAAGACATTTGACAATGAGGTGAGTTTGAATGAAATGAAATTCTGATTGGTTCCTTTTTCCTTGACCCATTCGTGTTAAATAAATAGATGCTGATTGGGCTTGAAAGTAAAGTGGACCCTATTACTTTTATGCTGGCAAACCTTTATGTGTGTACAATTACATTATAAGGCTGTTTAAATGAGTATTAGAGAGAATGAAAGAGAATTGAGTGGGCAGGTTGGGTCAAGCAGTTAGAGCAGTTGATAGATACATATTGAACGGAGCAGTATTAAAGTAAACCTGAGCAGACGGATGGAGAAGACAAGAAGGGAAGGCAGAGACAGACAGCTACAAAGCTAGAAAATCTACCCACAGAAAAATACATAGCATAGATTAGATTAGGTGAGTGAATACCCCAGACGAACTCAACCCGACTTTCTGCTTATGTTGTAGTTTTTTTCTTTTCCGGAAATTCTTCTTTTCCCACTTTTCTTCTAAAACTCTGTCTTGGCTTTCGCTTTCTTTTCTTTCTCCTTGGTGTCTTGTCTGTCTCTCTGTTGATTGATATAGTTGAGTTGAGCCAACAAAGTCCATCTGAAGTCCATCTATCTATAAGATGAACCTTTCTTCTTGTTTAGTCAAAGAGCCGATAAAAGTTGAAGACGTGACCCCACCACAACACTTCATATCACTTTGGCTACCCAGCTTTACTTCATTTTACTCCAGTCCAATCTGCCCACACATTCAGACTTTCTCTTTGAATTACCTTTTATTTTACAACCAACATATTTTTAGGACTGCCTGCCAGTCTCTCCAATTTGCACTGTCCAGATATACTAGGCTTTCGTACTATTGCTCTGACAATGTTCCATCGTTCCTTATATGACACAGTCACAATTATCATTTATCATGATTTTCATTTTTCACTTCATTTTGGGTATACATTACTATTTTCCATGGCTCGGCAAAGAAAACTGAAAATGTGCTTCAATAATTTACTGTCTACAAATTTATTCCAATTTTCATATATATCATTTGAATCTAAATAGATTACGTCAAGCCACATCAGTGAAACTACAAAACTCAAAATAGGTACCTTAAGAAAAGAAATTTGAAAATTATCGCTTGCTCTATTTTTTCTTAGCTATTAATGCTAATATATATAAAATGGTAAATGAGTCTACTATTTAGGTGTAAGCATAATTTGCTTGAAAATGTGGATGTTATATAAAGAGTTGTAACCCAATGTATGCATTGCAGTACCTATATGATTCTAGAAAGATTCTGCTACAGTATTAGCCTTGAAGATGAGCATTGTTTTGATAGTATGCGATGCACTACTATTTCAGTGACTGCTGTGCAATGTTGATAGATATAAATATATAGTGCTATAGGAATAGTAGACTAACTGAGAGGTATAGATATGAAGAATAGGCGCAAGAGTAGGGCTGTTGTGTGTGTGTCCGTGAGTGAGGGGAGAGAAAAAACGTCAGAAAGTTAATCGGTATTCAGCCGAAATTCGGTAGCTGTTGTTAGCAGTCGGAGAAGAAACGGGTGCAGTTCGTGAGTTGAATGAATGACGATGATCATCACTATGCTGTACATACAATACATGACGAACATGTACAAAGCTAAGTAAGTAAAGTGAACTAAAGTAAGCTTGCACAGTATTGGCATCGCATAAGTACTATTGTATGTCAGGCTTTCCTATACGATCCTTCGATTTTGCCATACATATTTCTCCTCTACAAATACATACATAGCTCAACCAGATAGCCTACAATGCCACTTATGATGACTTGGTAGTTAGAGTTGGAATTTGTGTAAAAGTTGACGTTGACGCTACTTTGCTTACTTTAGCGCAGTTTGGCTTGGCTCTAGTGTGTTTGCCTCTGTTCAAGGATCATATGAAATATATTTGGCGATATACCACTTAGATATATACAAGGAGTAGAGACAGAGAGTTAATGTTACGCCATACTGAAGAAAACGAACCGGAATACACACATCTGTACTGTCATGCACGGAAAACGGACGTGTGCGGTTATTCTTTTGTATATATAGATTTTGTTATGATACATTAGGTATATAGGTATAGAGTAATTCTCATCAGTTGCCGTCAAAATAGCAGTGGTCTTTGAATCTTCTTTGAAGATGGATTTCTTTGTTGATATTATAGCGAACTATTTCTACAACTTGCAATTCTACTAGGATAAGTACCAAGAATTGCATTTTGTGGAACATTCTGTATGGAATTATCTTAGTATATCATTAGCATTACGTTCGTTTGAATATGTGCTATTGTACCAGCCCACAAAGACATTGTCAATGGACTCTAAAGAAAAATATACATTTTTAGCTCAATTTTTTTAGCGCTATTGCATGGAATTTCTGGGAAGAGAAAGTATTTTGGATTTCTGGATAAGCAAAAGAGAACAAGTAAAAATGGCCGGTTTATTTAGAAACGTGTTTATCTGCAAAGTAAGAATCTGATCTTTTTTAGTGTAATGGGCAGAGCACGTAAGTTGCTATTGACATGATAGGATCATCATCACATAATAATATAATAAACATGAGATTAAGTCAGTTAAAGAGTATCATAATATTATGAGTAAGATTGGATAGGAATTGCAACCCTACCCTCATATATGTGATTTTGATCGGCTCTTTTACAGCAGGAATGATGATGTTTTGGGCCTTGTGGGTTTGTAAATGCACACTTTTAAGCTTTTACAGGATCATTGCATGGAAATGGCTATTTGACTTTCCACAAGGGTCTCTTTACTTATATCTGGTCTACTACTCTACTCTTTTGGATTTTCTATGTATACTTTTATATGTACGGCAGGAGAATTGCATTATGACATGTAGAGGATCAAGTCACATACAAATGTAGCTCACTAAAAATAAGAAACTACGTGCTGTGATCACTTTAGTTCCACTATGAACATAAAACAGGAACGTATCTGCTGATATTGTCCGTAGTATATCGTGTAAATGTATGTATGCATACAGAGTAGGCACATACAGATAATATTTACTATTTATGGATATTTATAGCATAAATACATGTGGGCATACATATCTTCTGTGCTGTAAGTAGACTAAGTATTACAATTGTAGCTTTTGAACACGTAAGCATTCAGTAGTCTAGTTTCCATTGAAATTACATCAAGATCCCAATTACGAGTAACTGTACTACATACTCTATCATCCAATCTAACCACTTATGCATTACATTACACTACACTAGTTTCATCCTCGTCGTTCCTTTTCATATCTAACGGCTCTGCATTGCCCTTCTCTGGATCTTCTCTATTCTCCTCTGCTCTGTTATTAAGATAGAACAAATATGAGCATAATTGCTACTCTCTGTATCCCCAATTTGGGGAATTCTACTGCACATAACTATTTATATGCATAGGGTTATTGATACTATTTATTTTTGTACATCCTTACTCGTTACTCACACTCTTGAAGAAAAGGATCGACAATAAGCAATCTAGTAATAATAGGTTAACCTTCTCAAATATTCTTCATTGCAGCATTGCAGGTATCTTTGAAATTTTTGTTATAGCTCCACATAAGAGGATTTCTTCAATAAAAATTGATTAGTTTGGCATACAATTTCAACTACTGCAATATGCTACCTACTCTGTAATAAAGGAAATATTTCTTGGAATGAATGCACATGTATTTATTACATGTATACGCACAAATAAGCAATGAAGAAAAGAAAACTTTAATGCTTTCTCTAAAAAATGCATCTTATTACTTGCAAAAAGCATTAATGTGGCAGACACAAGTACTACTTCATTCTATGATGATCAATGCAAGTAAAATTAT
>JABASH010005200.1:0-12496 GCA_019776445.1 Tomocerus maximus | reverse complement strand
GATGACACCCAATGATTAGATCCCTTATATTTATATCGTAATGTATATATATAGCCATTTTTAGCTAATTGTTTCGTAAATAATGTGAAACTGATGGACATTGGACATCATAAACTGATTATCAATGATAAGCATGATATTATGTAAATTGAAAATCTTAATTCATTTCATACCGTTCCTTACCTTCTTGCAGTCCATTATAGTCTATTACGCTGTATCTAGTATCGTATATTAGTATGTACGTAAATATATGCCAAAAAGCGTATGCCAAAGCGGATAGTAATTTTTTATGCCAATAAGGGGTACCAAAATTTTATGCCAAAAAGCGTGTGCCAATGCCAATTCGTGTCATTACCAAGTATACATAAGGTGAGTCCTAATAACGTATAACATAGATTGCAAATTACATAATATACATTCATTTTCATATCCATTACATGTTTGCGTTTGCGTTCCAAACTTAGAGAGAGAAAAACATCTGATGAGGTGATATAAGAACTTCTTAAATCAGTTCTTCAAAATTGTATACACCGGCCTTTTAATAAAGCTTGTTATTTTACGATGCAAATATTATCACAAATATTTATTGTATAATATATTTAAAAAAGCATATAAATACCTTATTATGCTTAATACCACCCTGCCTATACCCATGTCCAGTGCTTTCTAATGTGTCATAATTTTAACGAGCGTCTTGATGAACTTACGCCTATGTATCGATTGAAATTAAGATTGAGCTATAGAATGACATTTTGATTAATCACGAGTCATGTACCTACCTTGAAAGATATGCCAACCGTCAACTGCAAAGCCCAGGCTTTGTATTTAGCCTTTATAAAACCTAGATGTGAATGTAATATTCTAATAGTGCCCATTTAGCATTCTTTTGCAAATAGTTATTACCGCTATTACATAGTTTGTTGAAACCTTCGCATCCGCCTGTAATTACCGCCGGAATGAATTTCCTTTGAAAAATAGAAGTCTATATTCAGAACATGAACTGAGATTTCACAGTCTGCTAAGCACTACTTACTCTTGTTAGAGAAAGAATAACAAAATAATATTATCTCAAATAATGCAGGTTCCTGATATTTCAAGCATTTCCGTTTCTGCATTACGCAAACTATTTATAAATCTAACTACCTACATGATGAATTAGTGCTTGTCAGTAGTCAGCATTACTATTTACATGCATGCTAAAACACTGTACACAGTTTCCGTGTCTAAGGACAAGAAAATATCCTAACATTATTGAAATAATAATTTTATTGGAAAGTTCTCAGAATTTATAAAATAAACTGATGTTTTCCAGCACCATTCCACTTTATATGAAGATTGCAACGTATACAAGTATTACGTAAGTATGGTTAGGCTATGTTTTCCAAAGTACCATTTCAGGAATTGAAAAACTCAAGAACAGACAGACGCTTTCCCATAAAGTAGCAACCACTACTTAATAATCTATTTATTTGCTACCGATTAATATTAGTAGCATTTATCTGCATCCATCTAACAGTAAATTAAATGAATTCATATATCAAGAGTGATTAGGTATTAATTGTGGAGTATAAATAGCAAGTAAGTCTTATCACATCGGTGTATGGCACAGATTTGAAATGAATGAAATTGAACAAGGAAAAGACAAGCAATTCCTGCTGTGAGAAGGGACAGGAGCTCTGAGAGACTCCATACTGTGCCGACCACAAGACAATTATTAGTTTCTTTTTGACAGGCCCGGGCTTCATTATAAAATACGGTTACACTATCTACCTATCGATGTACTTATAGCACATACCATTATTATATAGAGATATGTATCGTAATGTACTTAAGATTGTATACAGCAAAAAGTTGTACAGTTAATTGCTTTCATTATTCACGCGTGAAGATATTACTATTATGTAGAATTATTTATTACAACAAAGTTGGAGGGTGAGAACTATTGCTTTGCTATAATTTTCATCTGGGACGTTCACACAAAGTTTAGGCTACTCTTCTTACTTTGTTATTCCTTTAAGTAATAGTACAGGGTGTCTAGGAAAGGACTTTTGACTTTCATTCTGGAACAGGGCATGTTATTGCAACAAGAATACCAACATCTTAAAGAGCGTGCATTTCTTAGTCAGATTAAGGATTTAGAACACCATCAAAGTCCACGAACCTGTGTAAACGACAAGTTAATGGTGACAGAACGGTAAGTTTTGTTAAGCTAGATTGAGATTTCCCAATCCGGCGTTTTTACATTTTAGCCAGCCAGCAGGCCATTATACCCGGCTAAAATCGTTAGTTGCTAAAAGGGCCATACTCAAATTTAGCTTGGTTTTAATTTTAGCCACTGGCTAAAAATGATTTAGCCACTACCATTTTAGCCACCATTTCAAACACTGATTAAAGCATGTTTGCAGACTTGCTCAGGAAATGCCTAATTTGACTGACTACAATTTACTTTATTTAAACAACACCACATGCAACATTTCTCTGCAGAAATTAGAACCTACGTTGCGACATTAATAAAACAGGATAATAAGAATCCCTACGAAGGTGACTCACTAAAACTCCTAACTCTTTACAACCAACTTTTATTGTTTTTCACACCAAGGAACTGAAAATACTCTTCATTTGTATGAATGCGAATTACGTAGTTAATTACATCTATAATGATCATCAAATTCACACTTAATGCAAACATAGCACAGAGATAACAGTTCCTCTCAGAGTATTAGCAACCTAATAATTGCTTCACTATAAATTACAGACTTGAGTAATGTTTATTTGCTAACATGCAGAAGCATGTAATTCCAAGTATTCTCGTGGCAGTGCTATACATTTATTTTTGACTCTCAACCCGAGTCTTTGCCTCACTTACAAAATATAGTGTAGCATATATTGTGTGGACATATTTTAGTATTTTAGATCATTGTTTGCAGATAAATGTTTGAAAGCTAGAAAAGCCACGAATCATGTTCTACAATTTCTGTTGTAACAAAAGAAGAGAGAACTTATAAACCAATGCTCTTGATAGTTTTCCGAAATGACAAGAAAGCCAAGATCATTTCTAAATAGATTAAACCATTGTTGGTAAATAGTAATTCATTTGTTCACATTACCCCTGTCAATTACATTAGACATTCAAACTTAACATTTTGGAGATTTCCATTTCCTTCGCTTGTGCAATATCGCATCAATTTCTTCACCTGTAGGCTGTAAATTACATTAATTTCAGTGCACTGAATGAGCTAACATCAATATTTAGAGTGCAATCCTTTTGATGCATGAGCTCGTACTTAATAAGAAAATAATATGCCTGGTAAACATAACATTAATACTGTAAGGGTAAGGGTCACAAAGGTTCATCCTATATAATATAATGCTAATATTAATATAAGTAGTAGAGATTTAATAAAAGAGGAAAGGATCAGGTATTTTTAAAGAAACTCAAGTTGCATCATGCCATCGCAATGCATTGTATCCGTTTCTGACAGTTCTGCTAAGATCCTGAAGGGAAATGCATAAATCTGTATTGGAAAGATCAAACTACTATTTCCGGGATTGAAACAGTTGAAAATAAATATGAATAGCTCTAGGAATAGAAGACTTTGCATATCCTATATCCTTTGCAATGGAATTCCTAGCAGGACGAAAGTAAAGGAAATGCATGAAGTATTGAGGTCATTTGAAACTCGAACCGAGCATATTCTAAAGGTTGAATGTGGTGCAATAATATTATTGCCGCAACTAAAATTAAAATCCACTAAAAATGAGACTTGTAGTCGCACAGAATTATTAAATCTTTCCTGAATATTTGTTCATTATTTTGAATAGGTATCCCATGTCTCTGAATTGGAATTAGAAAGTAATATGCACTCAAGTATAATTGAAGTGTGACCTATGAATTTTGAAGTTAAGAATGTCAATATGTGGTTGACAACGGTGTACATTTAAGATTTAGTGAGTTGTGTACATAGAGTAGTGTGCAGTGTGCAACATGTTAGTCGTTAGAGTGCGGAATGAAAAAGAATAGTCTGAGTTGGTTGGTGCTTTCATTGTGAAAAGTAAAAACTTTTTGCGAATTCTGAGATTTTGTATGTATTGTGCTTGACAATGGTTAGGAGTCCGCCCAAGACGGTTTCCATTTGGAAGTATGAAGTAGTGAACAAAGTGCCTTTGAAAAGAACAGTGACTTGAAATGTACATAGAGGATATAGAGTTGGAAATAGAATTCAAAAACGCAAGTCAAAATAAATAAGATGGAAAATAAATGAGAGAATACATAAATTTAGTAGTGTAGGGCAAAGTAGACAGGCCGGAGAAGAAAGTCTTCTATTCCCATTTCAGTTTCGCAGAGGCAAGTCTCTTTGCATCCATGAATCTCGTTTTCGTCTGAATTCAATCACATTACATTATAAGAGGATATATCTGTGTGTATGTGAGACTTAGTGGATGTAGCACTAGAGTGTACTACTTAAGCTTAAGCTTAGCTTGTAGCTCTGCCCGGAGCATCACGACATCAACATCAGCATCACAGAAAAGTAAATATACATAAGCGCTGCATAAGATTGCAGTGCACAGCACACATTTTTACATTCCTAGACTCTTTCGTTATTTGATGCATGTGTGTTGTGTTATGTGTCAGTTATTTTCATATGTGCAGCTATGCACACACTATTTATATCTGTAAACTTTACTTAGAAATTGGAATAAGTTTACATCGTGCATACCAGAATGAATATTGTGTGCACAGTAAATACCTATCTAACGTCCCTGTCTAATGTTAAAATAGTGTAATATGCTACAACTTCCGAGGTTCGCATGTAAAAGGGACTCTTTTCTGCACAAGCATAACATGGTATTATTGTTAAGCTTAGAAAAGAAGTTTCTTATTCTTATTTCGCTATTCTTATTATGCCGCTTTCTTTCCGCATCCTCCTGCTTCACTTTGAGAGGTAAAGTTCTCAAATGGAATCCGAATCCACATTCACATCCATGAAAACCAAAGCAAACTCTATTGTACTTGTCCTCCGGCAAACCCGAAGAAAGTAAAATAAATCCGAATGCGTTTTCTGTTTGTGTATACATACTTTCCTAAATCCTCTTTTTAGGTGAGTTAAGTTGAACACTCCACGGAAGACATCACTGAAGGACACAACAGGACACACTATTCTTACCCGGGAGATGCATCACCCAATTCACTGCACAGACTTGCCAATTCACAAAAAAGTTAGATTTATTCTCAAGAGTCTCTACATCGCAACATATGCTTTTAAAGTGATATTATGGGTATTTCTAATTGATCTAACCACTTCAGTTACATCATTTTTTCATAAACTGACGTTTTATAAAGTCACCCGACATCGGTATGTAAGTTGTCTGACAGTAACGAAATTATTATCTCAAAATCTTCTTTAATGTTTTCTCATTCTTACTAAAATATTCCTCTCAAAAACAATATTTAAATATTTTATCCCGATCTTCTTCTATGAGGCAAAAGTTACTAGTATCGATTTGCCAACTGACGGTATAGTTAATTTGACAGTTATTCATTGTTTCGAGTACGATTTCATACGAATGTCGGGTCGCAGTCCTATTTTTGTCCAACTTGAACTTGATTTTTTCCTAAAGGAGCGAAAATAAACAAAATCTGTTCCCGAGAATTGATGCGCATATATCTAACGTACCAGTTGAACCGGAAATCTCCGTGTGGTAACGTCTGGTAAAATTAACATGCAAAATCCAACATCTACTTAAACCCACTTTCCCATGAATTGGGAAATCTGTGCACTGCCCCACAATACACCTAAATACACGTGTACTTCTTATCAAAGAGGATTTAAAATTGATTCAAACTAAACTTCCAAAGAAATTTTAACTCTTTCCGCCATAAGTATAGCTACAGAGTGAACACAAATACTGTGAAATAGAATTGCAATACAAAATTAAAGATGTCCCAAACTTTGTAATCTAAAGTTACATCAGGACAACATTTTGTCGACCAAGTCAAACATGTACCTAAATGTTACATCTTATTTATAACATGATGAACTTGTATTCTTATAAATACCGCATAGGATGCTCTTTGGTCAGGTGTTTTATAATTTGATAAATAGTGACATTTAGTGCTGAAACTTTTCTGCAAATCATAAACCATTCGGATTTATTCCAACTTACACCACAGGTACACTTACATAAAGATTACAAAAATTCTCATGCTACCTGGTCAAATATTCATGCTTACCCGTCACTTGTTCCCTCGTGGTGTTGTCTATCCTATTTTTAGTTAACAAATCAGAGGCATGTTGACAGGAAATTAAATAAGTTATGCTTGAAATGTAATAACGCAAGCATGGGAAAAGCTGCTAAATTCAACTATAGATTCGGGAATAAAATTACTCCAAGCTTTTTGCAATGACTTTTTAATAAGAATCGAATACGTTTGCAAATAATGACATACCTGGGTACGACACAGTTAAGTACCTACATCAGTCGGTAATAATTCATTATGACTGCCGAGGGTTGTTATGCTACTTTTGATTTCTTAAATTAAGTTTCGAATTTTCATGATCGAAAATAAAGTAATTTTTCCTTTGCCTCATGCAATTTAATACACAACTCGAGTTTTAAAATAATTTCCTGTTTAAAAAGCAGTTCAGTCAGGTTTGTTCAACTTCAGATGTGATGTGATTGTGACTCACTGAGGAAATTGGATCCGAAAACTCGACATTATTTACTACAAATAGTACCTAGCATTCTACCATAAGTTCTTCAGAACGAAGCATAGATTTTTTTCATTAAGTTTCCTCGTTTTATGCATCTCACTATCGTTTTATACTCGTTCTAATTTTGCATGTAGAAGTTTTGCATGTTAATTTGCAGTTTTGTCCGTAAAATAAACATATCTGAATTGGAAATTGATGGTCGAAAGATAAAAAATAAAGTGATTGATAATTATTGAATAATGGAAACGATAGGTGAAATGTCGAAATATTGCTTTAGGATTGGATTTGTAATAATTTTATTGGTTTTGACATAAGGATCCGTAGTAAGATCCTAGATTTGTGACGAGAAGGCATAAATATTGGAGGATAATTGGTTTTATATTGTTTATTTGGTTGTAATAAAGGTTAAGACAGGTTTAGGGAACTTATTGGAAGAATTTAGAATTGTCAGAGTGTGGGTGGTACGGAGTGGTATGACAAAGGAGATTTCGTAGGTAGGGTTTACGGTTGCGAAAGCGTAAAATAGATTCGGTTTGTGGAATGGCAAGTACAAAGCGAAAGTGGAAATGCATAAATATAACCACAGGAATTGTAAACGTCTATAAGTCAAAGGACAGGGAGGCTGGGAGTTTTTGGAATCAAGTGTTGGGTTTAGGTAAGTAAGAAAAGTGTATTAATGCTAAAAAGAGAAGGCAGAGCAAGGGAACCACAGGACGGAGGAAGACATGACACAATGTATGAACGTGTACTTTGGAATACATAGTGGTACACACCACATATAGTAGGTGGATGTGCTAGGCTTGGGAGGAGTGTTATGTTAAGGACTAGGCAAGGTAGTAAGACTGGAGAAATGTATAAATGGCCTGTCAATGTGAAAGTTCCGCAAATGGTTCAAAGTCGCCGTTATTGCTAAAGTTGACTTTATCCCATGAATTTTCATGGATTTTCGTTGCATTTCTTTTGAGCAGACTGGAATTTAGATAGGATGCAAAGAGAATGAAAGGAAAAGCGGAAGGAAGGAAGGGGAAGAGGAAAAAGAAAGAATGGCTTGAATTGACTTGACTTTCTATTTGACATGGGATGTGTATAGTTAGGTACATATTAAACTAGTCAGAGCACCAGGCTATGCATAGTAGGTATACACTTATCTCTGCACACTCTAACCTAAGTGAGTACATTACATTACATTACATAGCATTAGACCAGAATTGAAATTGAATGAAGGGTGGCTGAATAAATGCAAGTTCAAAGATGACCATTTTCTAGCGTCAAGTCACTGGAGAAAAGAAAACAAAATCGATTTCTACTTTTTCTTTCTTAAACTCATACATAGTAATTCAAGGCTACGGCTGACGGCGACGCTGACATTCTGCCCAAAATTCAATATTCTTTTCAATATCATTGCTTATTTATGGAGATTATCAAGACAAGAAAGAAAGAACGTCACGAACATCTTTAACAGGCTTTACATAACTTAAACTGCCTCTGATCAGAATGATTAGCATTAGAAAACTCCCTGATTGCATTTCACTGGGGGAGACCTATTAATTAAACTTCGGATTCATCGTTCATAATTTATTCCTTTCTCCACAGCCTTATTGATGAGCCTTTTCTATTCACACACAACTCTATAGTCCTTAATCCCTAAATTATTCAAATTGAATCCCAATATTTTTACTTCGGCTAGTTATTAGTTAACAGCTACCCTGCTAAGAAACATTAATCTTATAAGCCGTACTTCAACGTTTATCCCAACTATCTCCCTATTATCCACTACAAATAATATCAGTATGCACCATTTGTGAAACGGGACCCTTCATACCTCAAATAAGCATCTGAGGAAGAAAAGGTATGCTTTTTTGTCATCTATTCATATCGGACCTTTTTAAATTCTAAAGTACTAATGACGGCTTGTACCCTTATAAGTCCCGTGATACTTACCTACAATGGAGACGACTGCTCGTCTATTTCCCTAATATAATTTTGACAAGGAGACGAGACATCTCCGAATCAATCATGGTAATCTATTTTGACAAAATCTCAAGTGCACTATTGGATTTTGTATCCTTATAAAGTGCACCCTTGAGGAGCATTCTATTTATAGCCAATTAATAATATTTTGAATCTAAAGGGTCGCCTACACGTTTCTTTTTGACCATCACATAATAAATATTGTGTAGGAGCATCAAAGAATGATGATTGTAAATAATGCATGTACAAGGTTCATTTCACTCGAGTATCATGTAATCTGGAAATGCTTTAATCATAACCGTTATGTCATGTCATTCTTCATTATTGTCATTACTTACCTACTAGTGCCCTCATTCTCAAAACGTCTGACAAAGTTTGAATTTTCTGTGTTCATCCTCGGATACTAGGGAAATAATATTATAGAGCAGACTGAAATTATACTTGTAAATAGAAGGTTGTTTTCTATTTATAGAGAAGGAGATGACAGGAGATAATCTTAATGATGATCCCGATTGTTATTTCAGTTCATGGATTACTAACTCCATACAATCCTCATCGCTGAATCTTCAATCAATCCTTATCTGAATTGTGCTGAATCATTCCAGAAGAATTATCATCCAACATTACCATTGCATTACAGATACAGATAATTTGAGGACGTGTGGACTTTCCCTCTGTTGACAGACGGTGCACTTTTGGAGAAATGGAGTAGTGTGTCATTCAACACAATCGAATCAATCTCAGTATATTTTCCTCTGTTATTTAATACATAAGTGTACCTTTGTAAGGAGTAATCATGTGTTCTGTGTATAAACATATTCTGTCACAGAACTCAACTGAGCCAGAAGTTAGCTGTCTGTAGAATTCCATGGGTTGTATACCAAAGCACAAAAGATTAACAAAATCGGGGAAATGTAATAAATCTCGCAACAGTGATAGGACAAGATGACAAGACACAATGATAATGAAGCGACTCATTGCGACATTCATGTGATTTGCAGTCAAGTCCAATTTACGAAATACATACAACCTACTTTTCCCGTTTTTCTTTAGGAATCCAGCGAAGTTGAATATCTGAGAAATATATCCACAATAGGAAGCACACGCCAATGATATTAGAGCATCTTTTGCATTTTGATTTGACAGAACGGCAATTCTTGGAGTACTTATTAGAACTCGGCCTTCATGTTTTTCTCAGGTGGTTTATTTCATTACTGCCATACAAATATCAGTAATAATGCTCTCGCTATTTCTTTTTGTGTCGTTGCTTCTAATGCGCAATAAATAGTGGCAATAAGTATCATCTTCTCAAGGATTATAACGAGGAGCCGGAGAAGGCTAACGATCTACTTTCCATGAAAATACTTCCAAATCTCTAGAGAGAATAAGATATCTATCCACTTAGCTGTACTATATTCCCCAAAAAGTATAAATAACTACTTATACCATAACCATTGATGCCAAATATCTTAATGCTTGTTTCGTCCATGTATACTTTACTGGAATACACCTTGGAATTTCATCCAATATCTTCTTTTTGAAATATTTACAGAAATATTCTTGACCTGAAAGAGTTTGATAAAATAGCGGTCGATGGCTATGGCTACTTATCGTAGGTTGTTGACTTTAAATTGCTATGTAACTCACATTATTAACATCAAGTGCGTATTATCATTGCTACCTACTGCCAATTTAAAAACGGGTTCAGCACACTTATGTGGTACCCATTAGGCATGTCCACTTTTGAAAATCAGCCTACTTCTTGTGTAAAATGCTTATTTTATTTACATCCAAATTAATACTGAATTATTCAAGCATCAACGGAGAATGTCCTAAGATTTTTGACCAATTTGTATAAAATAGCTCATTCCATTTGGATTATGCAATAACAATTAGGAGATAGAGCGGAGTCAGAATAAATGATTGTGCACTTGTAATTTTCCTGGACTACGTAATTGCAGTTAGAGAAAACAGTAACAGTGAAGTGAACAATGAAAACAAAATCGGTGTGGGCAGAGAGTGGAGACGGAGCGGAGGTCGGGTTGAGAATGATCGATTTGCGGGATTGAGGGAGTTGGAGAGGAGAGAAAGGTTTGCTTAGCTTGGCTGAGGATGAGATGAAGAAAACCGGTTTGTCTGCTTTAGCTTTCGTTACTACGGCGGGGATACAATCCGATCTGTTGAGGACAGGCCGGAACTCGAATTGCTTCTTGGGATTCAAGAGGACTCCCTTTCTCGGAGTGAAACCGGACGATCCTCTCCGCGGGAGACATGTACCGGAGAAAGTTTCCCGTGCTTCTAATAACTTTCTCAATTCCTTTTCCCGGTGTTTTGTATTGCCCTAATCTTTCTTACCCCATTCAAAAGAACTACATCCAAGAACATACTCCTACACTTTCTTCAGGTACATTCTTTATTTCTTTTACATTTGTTTGCATTGTAACTCACAATGCACACCCTAAAATCTAATATTATAGTAGTTGCAGTTTCTAGGGCTGGTCGTTGAAAATTTGGCTTTATATCTTAAACAATGCGTCAGGTCAGGGAAGTTTTTCTTTAAAGAATTCTAAGATTTTGGGCAAACAAATCTTATTTTCGAGACACGCAGCAGCTGTATGTACTTAGAGTTTGTATTGTAACATAGAGAATAAATGCTACCCACTATTGGTTTTTAATACTCTTGAATGTTTACTCCTGAAACCTTGATTCATGATGACACAACACTTCAGGATTAGTTGGTGCGTAAATTCCCCTCGTACTCTTTCAGTCTAGTGTAATAAAAGTAAAACTGTTTTTTAAAAGTGATACTCATCACTAGCTACAAAATTTTAGCATCTACTGACTATCTCAAATATTTCATGGAGTGTGAAAAGAATTTCAACGGAAAGGGTATCTCATAGAGGAAGGTAGATAATAGAGATAGCATTTATCGAGATTCTAATGCATTAACATTTTATAAGTGTATTCATAGGGACAGTTAGCCATCCGTTTGAATTCAAGGAATAGGGATGATGCTCAGGTAATATAAAAGTAATGAAAAAGCGTTTAGTACAAACATAAAGACAGGAAGTTATCCTTTTAGTAAACACAGATGCTGCCTCGTTGTGTGTAGATGAATCAAGAAAAAAATGCGGTTTGAATTCATCTCTTTCCATTTTATATTTATTATCAAGGTATGTTACAACAGATTACACTTTTAACAGAGACGATGATTGTGCTGTGTTAAGTTGGCACGGCGTGGCTTGTCGTTTCTGTTATTTTGGTGAGGTTGGTTGGTTAGCATCGGGTGCAGTCAAACGATGCGGTTAAGAGCACTTTTCATTCTCCGGATGCTGCTCATCTACCTGTGTAATCTACTCAACTCAATATCCATTATACTTCTACCTTCTGCACATTTCATATTTTCTATGTGATCCCGAATAAAAGGCTCATGACACAATAGGTACACTTATAACTTGATATTAAGTATAACAGTCACTATTAATTTTGTAACAAGCTCCTTCCGTTATTTGGGCTAAAGGGTTGTGTTTTCTACTTGGTAAAGGCTAAGTTAAAGCAATCCCTACCACACACTTGAAAATCACTCTGCTAATGGATTATTAGAGTATGAACCGAACACTTCTCGGAAAACGGCGGAACTTGCGTTAGCTAACAGCATTTTGTGGTAGAGATGATAAACCTCCAAAGGGTAAATAGAGCGACTCAAGTGAACCAAATTGATCTTCATCCACTATTAGTGAAGTACATATTAGCTAACATTAAAGTACTTACGATGTCTATAGTGTCCAAACATTTCATTTCAACAGTTTCTC
>JABASH010005199.1:0-12497 GCA_019776445.1 Tomocerus maximus | reverse complement strand
ATCATTGAGGTATCACTTGTCTTCGTAGCTATCGTAGAACTTGAGATCTATCGTCAGGAATGAGCCCAAGTCGAGGCAAAAGAATACATACAAATAAATCCGGATTTGTAATTACATGCAAGCTTCTCTTTCCCCGAAGCGTAACCTATCCATTTTTAATTTTCTCTTTGATTTCTCTAGTTTGTAGTTTTTATTTCGACATCTTTTTTACTTCCCCTTTTACTTTGCAGTTGTGTATCGGAGTTTGTTGCTCGTCGTTCTCTCTATAATATTTCACATTCGAATGCATGGCTGCTGTCAATAAAGTTACTGTGCTGACAAGTGTTGAATTGTTCCCACTATATAAGGTCGGACTGAGCTGTGAATATGGAAGCTGAGTTAGTGTTTTTGTTTACACCGAGAGGCTGATTTGTGCATTTTTTTGATCTTTTAAGTATGAAACGTATTGACTTTTTTCTGTATCATTTTCTACGAATTGGTGCAGTTGGTCATACTCATCGTTTCTCAAGTCGCTACCGTTTGCACTCCATTGTGTTAGTAACTCCATAGCTAAGTCAAAATGCTTCTTTTGAACAGCCCAATTAAGAGCAGTCACCCCATTATTGTTTCTAATGTTTATATCTATTCTATATTTTAGCAGTAACCTCGTCATTTCCAATTTACCTCCTTCGATAGCCCACATTATTGGTGTGTCACCTTCATTATCTGGGTCATTTAGAGCTTGTGAGATTTTTGTAAGATTGTTGTCTGATTTAGTTATTATGGTGTCCAAAAATAACTCCATCAATTCTAAATTGTTTCCATGAACAGCTTTGTGCAATACAGAATCATGAATATCTCTTGCAAAAACATCTGCACCATTACCTAGCAAATATTTACTTATCTCAAAGTTGCCCATCAGTGCCGCAAAGTGTAATGGTGTCATCCCACCTTTTTCTCTGATGTCAATATCCACACCACATTGAAGAAGGATTTTAAGGAGTTCAAGATCATCCTTGAAGATGGACAAACTAATTGGTGTGTGCCCTTCACTATTCCGATATATCAACGCCGAAACCAATCCTTCTAGATCATTGTCCAACCCATCTCTTATTTTGTCAAAAAGTAATCTAACTATTTCTTTGTTTTTCCCTATAATGGCGTTGTGTAGGACGCCTCCATGACTGCTGACTGAAGAAATATCTGCACCATTGTTTACCAAATAATTAACAAATTCTAAGTTACCCATCATAGCTGCTATGCACAATGGTGTCATCCCACCATTATTTCTAATGTTAATATCTGCGCCAAAGTCATGTAAAAGCTTGAAAGCCTCCAACTGACCTGTTTCAATGGCCCACATAATCGGAGTATCACCCTCATTATCTGGAAAGTTCAGAGCCTGCATTATAATGCTTTTATTGCCATCTGACATTCTTAACATAAAATCCAAAAGTAATTTTATTAATTCTAAATTCATGCCTGAAACAGCTTGATGCAATACAGAATCATGACTATTTGCTTCGAAAACATCTGCGCCGCTCTCTACTAAATATTTAGCAATCTTGAAAATACCACACCTTGCGGCCAAGTGTAGAGATAGATAATAACGGTTGTCTTTGACAAATAGCAACTCTTTCATAAGACAAATATCAAAGTTTTCTCGGTAAAAGTCCATAAATCGGAAAAATGCTGATGCCAAATCATTTTCGCTATCTGCAGTAGCTAATTGTTGTTTTAAGTAATCTATATCAAACACATCACTAGAATCGATTACTAATTTCTTAAGATCTACCAATTTGTAAGGCGCAGTATACATTGCATACCACATAGCATTTCTTCCGTAGATATCTGAATCAAAAAACATCTTTATAGCATTTTCGACGTCAAAATGTTTTTTCATATGGTTGAATATAACCATAACTACCTCCTCATAATTCTTCATTATTGCGATGTGAACAAGATTTCTTCCATTGCGGTCTTGGTCATTAACTACGATTTTAAAAAAATTGTAGTCAAGAATTTTAATGCCTTCCAAAAATTCTAAAGTGGAATTAATCTCAAAATTTATCAGTGCATGGCGTAAAGGGTTATTTTCAATGCTGTTTTTTTCACATACAAGTTTTTCCAAAACTTGGCTACCAAAATTGACTTTTATGTTTTCCAATAAATTTTTAGTCGACCTAAAGTTGTGCAACGCAGAATGTAGAAAGTTGTTTCCGCTGATATCCTTTTCGAAAACAAATTTTTCCAAAAATCCGGTGCCAAATATGATTTTAATGTAGTCCAAATATTCCGTTGGAGATTTCATGTAGGATAACGCATAATGTAGGGAATTTCTTCCATTGATATCTTTGTCGCAAACAAATTGTTCCAAAAATTCCGTACCAAAATTGATTTTGATATAATCCAAAAAATCTGTAGCAGACTTCATATAGCATAGCCAATAATGTAGTGAGTTATGTCCATTGTTATCTTTTTCGCAAATAATTTCTCCAGAAAGTTCTATTCCAAAATGGATGTTGATGTAGTCCAAAAATAGTGTAGCTGACATATTTCTTGTAAAAATTGCCCAATGCAGAGCGTTTTTTCCTTCGTATGATTTTTCAATTAACATTCTTTTTGCGTATGCAGTACCAAAATTTTCTCTAACGTAGTCCAATAAAATATTAGCTGACTTCCAGTTCTGCCCTTTCATTGCAATATGTAATACATTAACTTCTGCATCTTTTTCATTTGGAATGAGGCCTAATAATTCAAAAAGTTCCGAGCCGAAGTTGTCACTATTCACTGGACGATTAGGAAAATTGTTACTACAGCAATCTCTTGGAAAAAATATATCTTTCCTAATTTCAAAATGAAAATGATCGTCAATGTAATCCAACAACCACTTCACCGATTTGATGTGCCGAACCATCATTCTTAATAGTAAATTTCTTCCATTGCCATCTTTTTCGTGAAACATTCTTTTTACGGTTTCCATGTCAAAATAATCTGAAATGAGGACCAGCAGTACAAACCCTTGCTTAAGGTTAACAGCTAGATGAAAAGGAGTGAAGCCTGCCTTATCTTTGTCAAAAAGCATCATTTCCAAAGTAGTTTTGCCGAAATTCTGTTGGATAATTGTAAATAACCCCTCCAGTTTCCATTTATTTTGTTTTGCCAAATGAAAAACATTTCCCCCCTTGGAAGTTTTTTCATAAAGTAGTTCTTTGAAACATTCCAAGCCCAAATTATAATTAACAAAATTGATAACACCCTTAGCTAACTTCCAACTTTGCTCACTCTTGTATTTCAAGCTCCCATATTTGGCTTCCAATTTTAATGCCAAATGCAATATGTTACTTCCATCACGGGTTTTATTAACCAGCATTTTCTTTACAGTGTCAATTCCATAATTACATTTTATGAAGTTAAACACGTCTTTAAATGACTTCAAGTTATCTTCCGCTGATAGAAATTGGAAAAGAAAATTATTACCGGGATTTTTTTCAGTAAATATATCTTTCACAGTTTCAATACCAAAATTTGTGCCAATATATTCCAATAATTCAATTGCAATTTTTGAATTGTAACTTTTGGAAATGTGAATTGGAAGTTTCCCATCAATATCTTCTTGGAGTATCATGTTACCAACGTAATAACTCTCAAAGTGACATTTGATGAATTCAAGTAATCCTCGTGCAAGGTCGAACTCCCTCTGCATAGCTAAGTGCAAAATATTTTTTCCATTTTCATCAATTTCAAAGCAAATCTCCCTCATTATTTCGATACTAAATGTAACTTTGATATAGTGCAGTAGCTCCAGTACAAAGGAGAGGTTACCATTCATTACATATAAATGTAGAAGGTTTCTCCTGCAGTTTGCTTTTTCAAAAAGCAAAGTTTTTACCGTATGCGTATCGTACTTGTTTTTAACGTGGTCAAATAATTTTGTTACAAACAGCGTATTTCTACTATAAAATGCCTGGAGGACAGTATTGATTTCGTATTTATTTTTCTCGAAAACAAGATCCATCAATGCTATGACACCAAAATTACTGTTGACATAACTAAATAATTCGGATACAAAAACTGCATTGTTTCTCTGCTCCATCGATAGAAGTAAAATATTGTTTCCTTCGTCATCTTTTTCGAATATAAGCGCCCTCAATATTTCGGCATCAAAACTATCTTTAATATAGTTCCATAATTCCATTATCGATTCAATCTTATATTGGTAAAAAAATGCCAGGTGCATGATGGTAGATCCTCGACAATTTTTTTTAAAAATAAAATTCTTCGCGACATCGAGGCCAAAGTTTTCTGTTATATAAGCTAACATGGCTATAGCTGGTTTCATTTTGTTATAAATTACGGCACAGTGTACAGGATGTTCACGCTGGTCATTGTATGTGGAAAGTATGTCTTTGACATATTCTGGCTTAATATTATTTTGCATAAATGTCCAAATTGCCATAACCAAATCTGAACGTTTAGTCATACAAAAATGAAGAAATTGATCTTCGGTGACAACTTCTATTACATACTCTGGGGGGAAGTTTTTGTTGATATATGCCAACAATCCCAGGGTTGACTTATTATCCCACGAACATGAAGATCGAAGAGAATTTAGTCCGTTATTGTTTTTTTCAGTTATGATTTCCCAAACAGTTTCGACGCCAAATCTTTCTCGAAAATACTCCAATAGTTCTTCAGCTAAAATAAAATTTTTGTACTCCATAGCGTAATATAGAACATTGTATCCAAACTTATCTTTTTCAAATCCCATTGTTTTCACAATTATAGCATCTACGTTATTTTTAATATAATCCCACATTTGGTAGCTTGACATGGCCTTATGTAATAGGTTTATTCCATCTTTATCTTTATGATAGACAATCTCCTCCACAGTTTCTACATCAAAGCTGTTTTTAATGTAATCTAATAATGTTTTGGCTTCCTTACAATTCAGAATGTAGTGAAATGGGCTCAGTCCGTTGTTATCATTATCGGTAACCATTAGCTTTATACAATTTTTTCCCAACTGTTGTTTAATGAAGTCCAATAACCTAATTGCTGACGAGAAGTTTTTATTTTCTACTGCCAGGTGTAGTAGATTTTTTTCTTCTTTCGTTTTTACAAATAAGATCTGCTGTTGCATTTTAATATCATGCTCATCTGTCATATTGGAATGGAGAAGTGATAATACAGGGACTTCATTCTTACAATTCATTGCTAAGTGCAGGATAGTATTTCCTTCATTGTTTTTCTGATAAAGTATCTTGTGTAATTTTTTGGTGTCAAAACGCTCTTTAATAAAATCGAATAGTTTCGATATAAGCAATATAATGTCATGGTTGTCGTTCATAATTCCTAAGTGAAAAAAAGAATTCCCCTCATCATTACTTTCAATGAAAATCTGGCAAAGCGCTGCGATATCATACCCATAATTTTTGATAAGTTCTACTAAGTTCGTTGCTATGTACACTGCGTTGTTGGCTACCGCTAGATTAAGAATGGTATTTCCATGAATATCTTTCTCAGAAATTAACTCTGTTAAAGATTCGGAATTTAAATTATCTTTTATGTAAGTCCATAGAGCGCCGGATAACCAATGCTTACTTGCAAGTGCCAAATGCAATGGCGTTCTTCTATCGGAATTTTTTCCGAAAATCATCTTTTTCAAAGAATGCATGCCGAACTGAGTTTTAACGTAATCCAACAAGATAACAGATGTTATGGATTTTTTGTAAGTGCTCATCGCTGTATGAAGTGGGTTTTTTCCTTTGCTATCTAATTCGAAAACAACGTACATTGCCGTTTCAATGTCAAAACTATCTTTGATAAAGTCTAATATTGATGTTAAAAGTAACCCATTGTCGTTTATCTCTATGTCAGTAGCCCAGTGAATAGCATTTCTACCATATGAATCTTTATCAAAAACTATCTCCCTTACTGTTTCCATATCAAATGTAGCCTGAATATAGTTCCATAATTCTGGTTTACAATAATTTGACCACATTGCAAAGTTCAGAGGGGAATTACCCTTTCTATCTTTTTCAAAAAGAATCTTCTTTACAGTTTTTGTGTCAAAAATGGAATTTATATGGTTCCAAAGTCGCTTAGTTGACTCAAAACTGTATTCCATCATTGTTAAGTGAATGATGTTTCTCCTTTCTGCATTTTTTTCAAAGACCATTTGCTGCAAAATTTCCGTATCAAATAAAATTTTAACGTAATCTAATAATTCAATTATAATGTTTGCATTATTTTGATTGTCATTAGCAACACAATGCAATGGAATTTCTCCTATCTTATTTTTAAATAAGAGTAAATATTTTAGAGGTTCCAAATAATTCTCTAAGCAGGAAAGAATGAAGGATTTTATATATATCAAACCATTCCGATAAGCTACATGCAACGAAGTATCACCTTTTTGTGAATACAATTCGTTTGCTGACCATAATTCATAGAAGATTTTGCCGTGCCAGGTTTTTACATTATTTTCGACAGGAAATTTTTCGATTAGAGTATCAAGAAAAGCCCTGAGGGTATCATGATCTTCTTCGACAAGTACTACCTTCCATAAAAACGCTGATTTTACTTTCACGGGGTTGTTAACTTGGAGTAGTAAAGACATGAGTATATCCGCTGCAAAGTATTCAGCAAAAGTACGGTGAATAAAATCGGCATTATTAGATGTTTTTTGCACTAAACCAAATCTCGCTAACTCTTCCATGTCTATTGACTCGGGATCCAACGGTAATTGTAACAATTTCACCTGATCCTCATTAAATAGAACTTTCAAAGAAAACATTTGGTGTTCCTTTTTAACCCTTGCGATTTCTCTGTCAAGAATTCTTTCTGCTCCTGGATTTCCAACTGAAAGATTCAATTTTTGTCTGGCAAAAATTTCAATTTTTATCCAGACAAATTTGTTGTACAATTCTAGAAGAGAAAAATTTTTGGGTACTGTGGGAACGAAATCTTCTTTTTCAAGTATCTGTTGTGCTTCGATTCGAAAAATATCCGCTAGCATTCTGATTTGGAGGGGAATTCCGGTCAATACTTCTTCGTTATCTTTAATTGATGGCAGTACTTCGTCGATTACAAATTGTGAATAAGCGGTTAATTTATCTTTTATTGTTGTGGAATCTGATGACAATTGTAGTTCGTGATACCAAATTCTTGTTAGTAACTTCGTTTGGTCGGCTCCAGAAAAAGGCATTAATAGATAAGAAAATTGCTGGAGCTCGTGTTCTAAAGACTCTCGCAGATGAGGACGAGTAGTAATCCATATATTATATACTGCAGAATCCTGCAGTTTTTTGACTAGCGCAAGTACTTTTTCCGTGTGGTCAGGACTAATTTCGTCAAACCCATCAAATAAAATACAAAACCTTCCCGTTTTATGAAGCAGAAGATGAAAAATATCTTTCTCCAACGAACTTTCCAGCTGTAATAAATCTATTGATAGAAATTCAGTTATTGTATCCATTGATTCATTTTTAAAAAATGATTCACTTTTCTCTTTAAATTGTGCGGTATAATCATTTAGATTTAATCTGACAACCCAAAATATTTTCCACTTTTCTTTAATGCCCTTTGACAAATGGTCCATTAAAGTAGTTTTTCCCATACCGGGACGACCAGAAATGATAATTATTCGTTGGTATGTATTTCCAACTAGACAATCTTCTGTTTTTTGCTGATTTTGATTTATATCAACATAGGGACGCAAGGCTGATAAACTACCTTGAGATTTTTTCCATATTAAATTGTTTGTTGAAGTCAAAAAATGAACGTTTCTTCCAGGATTGCTTTGACATAAATTGTCGAACTCTGACTCCGTATATGCTAAAATATCTTGAAAAATACCACGTTTTTTGTCTGTTTTGATTTCCGTTTTTATAGTTACTCGAAAGTCGAAATATCTGTTTAAGTAAAGAAATACTTGGTAGCCAGGCGATGTTACTATTTTCTTTCCAATAATCAATGGTTCTCTGTGAATCAATGTTAGAGGAGGAATTTTTTCAAGGAAGTCGTGTGGTGGATTATCCGTGATCAACTCATTCAATTGTACACGTTCTCCCTGAAAGATAACGGTCTTTTTTAATAAGCTTATCCGTGACTCTGGGGTTATATAATTCCATGACAGATTGTTGACATCGTTAGTCCAATATTTGTTCTGCCCTAGTACTTTAGTTGCTTTTTGTTGGAAAAAATCATTGAGCTTCTTGATTTGTTGTGTCACTATTATAATTTTCAAACATGGATTTCTCTGCAATATTGGAAACAACGTGGTAAAAAAATCTTCCGTTGCTTTTGATTCAAGAAAGGATTCATTGTTGCATTCTATCATTAACAAATGTGGGTCATCGTTAATCATTAAGATTGGTTTAAAACGAAGGAGTTCCTCAATTTCCAACAAACGCTTTAATGGTAGAGCAGTGAATTTTTTATTCTCATGCAAATATTTCCTGCACCTTTGAAATGTTTTGTATATAAGTTTCATTCCAATCCATGCTTCACCCGTTAGCATTTGTAAATGCCAAATTTGATAACTGCTTTCAAAAAATGTTTCAAAATTTGGAAAATTCCCAGTAAAATCCAAAGTTTCTTTTTCCAAATCTGCAATGTAATGGGTTGTTATTTTGTGGTATAGCTTTTTTGATGCAGTCACTTCAGTAATAGACTTTTTTTCTTTGTATCGTTCGTCGGAGCAAAGTTTTACAAGCTGCTTTATGTACGGGATTAGGTTCTGTAGCGCTTCTGCAGAAGAACTCTGAATTGTATCGTTTTCAATAATAAAATTGGAAAGATTTTCGTGTGATTTCATTTTTAGTTCCTCATTTGTACGTTTCCGATCAAATATATCATAAAAATCTGCCAAGTTTAACTGCCGCAACCATTGATAGTTATCTAAGAATTGTTTCTCTGACGTTGTGAAAACGTTTAAGCTAATCAAATTTGGCTCAAATTTTTTCGTTTGATAGCGAATGGGATAATAACCACGGTGTGCTTCTTGTTTAAATAAAGCATCCGTGGTCTCAGGATAGATATTTTTAAAATGCTCTGCCCATTCAAAAAATTGTTTGAATTCCTTACTTACAAGCAGACCGTCGCTGCGCGGCCAGTCAACTACCGTCTGGAGTTTTAGTTCCTCAACACAATCCTCCCTACCTTTATTCTTTGCAAGGTTAAACGCCTCTAAAATCGTTTGCATTATGAACCTGTCCTTATGTTTTTTTCGTGAATCAGTTAGGTCAGCAATAAATACTCGATACACAGTACCTAGGTGCGTGTTATGTGTGTTAATCCTGTTAGGGGCCATGAGGTAACTTGTAATATCTAAAGTGCTTATGACTATAGAGTGGCCTTCAAGGCGAACATCGAATTTATCTTCCATTTTTAGCAGCATTTCTTTGCAGCCTGGAGAGTCAAAAACGACTGTGTGTGAATGGTATAGTTTCTTTCTACTGTTATATTTAATGAAACTGTGATCTACTATTTTTAGGTAATTCGTAGTAAAAGCGGTAATTTGAGCCAACCAACCACCCATAGAGTATCCAGTGAAAAATAATTCAAAACTAAAGCCAAATTTTTCTTCCAAATCGGCTAACACTTCGATAACTTTATCAGCGAAAGTGCTAGCAGAATTCATATGGGGAACAAAATTGTTATAAATGACACCCCGCCACTCAGACCAGTCCATACCTATTGTTGTTTGTTGTGTTCCACGATGGGCAATCACTACTTGCAGTCGTTCTGGGTGCCAATAAGCTACACCGAAGTAACCGTTAATTGCCGTCGAATTAGCAGCAGTTGTTAACACCTTCCACCCATCAGATAACTTCAATCGCCGTTCATATTCTGCATCTGATTCATTACGCTTGTAATCAGTGTAAACCAGATAACAAAAGTTTGCCAATTCTCTTGGAGTGGGATAAATATGTACTTCAGTAAGGCTCTCCAAATTCGATTTATATTTTGCTTTGTGTTTTTCTAATACTTCTTCAATACTTTGACCAAACTTGTGGCAACCTAATATGAGATCGTTGTCTTCTTTTAGTTTTTCTGCCAAAGGTGGTAAAACAGTTTCTTGCAAATCTCCTTCCCCCGTTGTTGAAGATTGTTCTTCGGGCCTTTGTTCATGTCTTTTAAAACAGACCATGTTGGTCCATTTCCTGAAGGCCATATTTTTGTAGCAATTCTATTCTATGGTTTTTAAGAATTTAAACTTACTTTGCAGTTGTAATGTAATCCAAAGTCATAATATAATATGACCTTTCTTGTGTTGTAACAGGTGCTGATCTAAAAAATAGAATTAAAAACTCAAGTTAAATATAATGTACATAAATATGTCGTAAATAGAATTTTTCAAAAAACGTACTCACAATGTGCACAAAAATTGTAAGTTTAAGTAAGTAAAATTGAATGCACAGTTTTGAGTGGGATCTTTCCACTGCCCCAGGAAGAAAAATGCATTGCATTAGTAAATTTTCCACCAATTTTTATCAAAATCGGAAGTGTCAATTTTCCAACTTTTTTGAAGATCTTTCCAATGCTGACAAAATCTGGGAAAAGTTAAAAAATTGACCACTTACGATTTTGATGAAAATTTGTGGAAAATTCACTAATGCGATTCTATTCTTTTTTTTCAAAAATCATTTTATCCGTTTTTTCTTAGCCGATTTGCTTGGTAATAGAATCCATTAGATTCGCAAAAAGATTTTCTACAAGATGGTGTACATGCATTTTTGATACCTATATAGTCTGTGTTGGGCTGCGGTGGGGAGAAACGATCTAAGCAATGACCCTGTACATAATTACTTAACTAACGACATTCCATTCATGGCTGCGATCCAGCTTTGTCTGAGGGAGTAAGGTAACGAAATTGGCTTGCCTTCTTTGCTAATTGTTTTCTCGCCGAAATAAGACTCTTAACCACCCTACATATTTGGTTTTACTAATTTAATGCTTTAAAACTGCATATGAATTGCAATGCAATGATGATCGGTTAAGAAGGATTTTACAGCATATAATTATTGCTTTTCATTTGCATTACCATATTAAGAAGCGCGTTCCGGGGCCTAAGACGCATATACACTTTAACTAGAAGAGAAAAAGCATCATTGCTGTACTTGCAAATATAATAAAATCGTAGCAGATTTTTACAAAACGCATACTGTGGGACAGTTAAGGCACGGTTTCGACTGGGAAATATAGAAATCAAAATGGAGTGAAAAATGGGGAATGTAGGAAATTGCTTATTCTGAGACTACGGCAGAAATTTATTGTGAAAATTATGATTGGTATTCAATGTCTTTCAACATGCACAAAATCCTCATTCGCGGAATAGATATAAGTAATAGATGAATCTGTACTTCCATTAGAAATGCTAGTGAAGACGCTGGAGAATCTCGTACTAGAATATAAAAATTTTAGCTCGATTGCATCATGTTATACTTAAAAGGGGAATATTTTTTTTGGTATGGCACACACAGGAATTCGTATGGCAAAAATTTTTCATTGTTAGTTATATTCACACATTGGAGATCGTATGGCAGTCAATTATAGGGTAGGCTAACGATAGGCTTCGATTATATTATGCTGTTACTATATTTTAGACCTTTGGGGTAGGAAAAAAAATTTCCCGTTGGGGGGTCCCACTTAGGGAACTGAAAGTACTGTACAACACCATCATTTTATGGCATGTAGACCTACCATCAATAAAAAAATTATATCTCGAAAAGTTGACCTCGTATCTCATTTTTGCGACCACACACCATCGAGCTAATACTCTTGCGGTCATTTAAAAACTAATCCCGTCCAAATCCATCTAGCCGTTTGGGCTGTGCATGACGTACTAGGTAAAAAAGTGAAAAATTTAAAAGCAATCCCATATCTTTTAAACGGAGCTTTTTTAAAAAAAAGAATATTTCTGAGAAATCGTATCTTATAGAGTACTTTCAGTTCCTTAAGTGGGACCCCCCAACGGGAAATTTTCTTCCTACCCCAAAGGTCTCAAATATAGTAACAGTATGATATTAATGAATATAACTGACTCAATGTAAATGAATGCAATATTTTTATGTTGTGTACGAGTAGGTATACGTATTTTATTACAAAAGTTGCATTACGGGTGTTTATGTCAACCAAAAGATTTTTACGAATTAGTTCTTTATTTAATCACATTTTAGCTAATGCGACTTACAAAGTCAACCTCAACGGGTTTCCCTTATTAGTCGTGGGTGTCACCGATAAGGCTTTTCATATCAGAAAGTGTGAAGGACGTACCTATCTGACAGCAAATAAAATCAAGGCGACCAAAATAACTTTTTTAACATTTACATTTAACTAATACTCAATCATTGACTTTTCTACTAAATTGACATTAGGGCAGTTCAATTTTCAACCGGGAGAATAGCAAAAATTATTATTGATCATAATTATTTTTTACGAAGGTATTCAAAGTAAATTCGATTATTACAGGTTTGATTATAATCCCGGAAATTAAGTTTTTGCGGATTGAA
>JABASH010005198.1:0-12497 GCA_019776445.1 Tomocerus maximus | reverse complement strand
CAGTATGCAAAGACATAATAGCATTAATAAATACTAATGGTAAGTTGGTCTTATTTGTTTTAGTCTAGCATTACGAATTACAATGTAGTCCCACCACAACTTGATACCTAATGCTAGTAGTAGTTAATAGCCTAAAGGAAGAGTCAAGATTCGAGGTATTGCATGACACTCTACATAAACGAAAGTATTTTTGTCAATATGCTTTTAGTAATTTTAGATTACATATTTTGTAATAATTTGTAAGTTTATTTGTGTATATTTTATGCACTTGTCGCATAACCCGTGAGCTTATAATATTTGAGCCGAGTATTTGTGGCTGAACCCGCTGTCGGGTTTCTCGAGTCCTTTCAGTGTCAGTAGCCAATGCAGACGTCAAATTTTATGATTTTGTTCGTCCAGGCTCAATTCTTCCACCAGCCTACATAATTTTAATGCTGATTAGTAGTCGCTAATTAGACTTGCTAATAAATAATTCTTAAGATAATAGTAGTCCCTGTGGCTGATGACTTAGAAATAAGCTACTGTGTACCTAAGCTTTATCGAACTAATAAAATAAGGTTCTTACATAATGATATGCTAAATACTATTGTAAAGTGAATGCTAAGTTGGTATAATAGTAATTGAGGACTAGTGGGCACACGTCATTGACTTTTAGACTAATTGCATAGATATAGCACACGTTTGTCAGTTTGTCACCTTTGGTTTTGTACAAACATGGAGGAATCTATTAGTTTGAGAGAATTAGTGGATGCAGATAGATATAGGTATTTGACGTTACTTTTAGGTGTATAAACAAGAGAGAAAGAGCGGCTCATTTAGTGCGCACAGCTTGGTTCATTACGTCCAGTTACAGTACATTGCCCATGCATAGTGCATTACACTAACTCAAAACTATGCTCTTCAAGAGTCCCTGTCTAATAAACGTCTAGAATCTAGTAGAGAATTATTTTATCTAATCTGAGTTGAGTAATGTATCTTTGGTTTAAAATGAGTGTATGCATAATGCTTGGTTGCTTACTAGTAGACTGATATTAAAAAGAGCAAACATAATTTAGGTAAATGTACTTAGGTTAGCTAATGATTATGGTTAGTAGGGAAGCTATTTCTTTCTCTTAAGGTTTCCCCATTTGTTTATTTGGAATAAATAATGCTGGTTTGAAACTCTCGTGTTGCAAACACCTTGTAATTCAACTTTCTCTCCTAAAATTCTCTCATTGCTTTATTTCTAGAGTCTTTTGGTCTCGCTGTCGCTGTCTCTTCATTAAGTCGACGCTCCTGCCGTATTAAAAAGAGCAAATTACTACTGGGAAAGAAGAGAGTCCGTTGAAATCACATTTATTTGTTCAGTTTTGCTACTACAGAGTCACAGTAGTGATTCTCTACTCAACTTACTATAATAATGATACATATACAGATACTTCTCAAATCCTACTCTCCATTTGTATCTGTACATGAAACTACGAACTGCACCTACTACTACATGCAGTAAATGTATGTAAGTACTTATTCCTTGTTTTCCTATATACGTAGCCTAATAAGCTATCGTTAAACTGCCATATACTACTACCAAACCATATAGAGCCAGAACTAGATTTAAAGTTCTGTCTGCGTCTGGTACAAACGTAAGTCTGCCATAGATTACACGACATATTCCTCCGGAGATTTTCCCCTTGGACACTTCCACGAGGACATTTCCCCCTAATTTCACAAAAATAAGTTACGGAACAAGTTTTGTTATAAAAGTCAAACCCGCATTAGTCACAGTTTATTTAAACTAATAACCAAATGTGTTTATGCCACTATACGTTCTCCATTTGTTATTCACCATATATCTTGAGGTTAATAGTTAGCAAAGTTGATTTTGCACAAAAGAAGTTTTGCGAAGAACCAACTTTCTTATAATATTATTAATAACCTGGTTAACTTCTCTCAAGTTGTGCTATTGTCATATTGTCAGTATTTTTGTATTATATTTATAGTTTCTTTATTATGTAATATTGCCTACTACTAATGTTACTTTACTACCTATGAGATTAGACTACCCCAGAGAAGACAACTTTAAAACAGTTTTTGACTGCAGTTCCTTTTTAATAAGTTCAATGTTTCTGGGAATTGCAGTTGTCTTTTAATAATAAACGTTGATTAGCCAACTGTCTTTAATTGAGTCATTTAATATTTAGAAGACACCCATGTGATGTGACAAGCAAAGCAAATGAACTCAGTTGTTCTCTAACGTTTAGCTTAGTAAGAGGCAGTGCTGCCTGTGGAGAGAAATGTCCGGGGACATAAAATAACCGAAGAAAGAATCGGCCATCTCACCCTGCCATATACTATTACATAAAGTAAGTAACTATACATAGATGATATCATTAAGTTTGTTGTATTGTCCTGTATGTATATGTAATGCTACTTATACTACTCTCCGTAATATACGAATTCAGTCAGATAATACTAATTATATAGCTAAAGTAATATAAGTAAATACACTATAGGAACCATGAGCATTTGTAACGAACGTTAGTGTTACATTACGCTAAGAATAAGAGTCCTTTAATATTATGGACTTAGAAAGTTTAGAGAGAGAGAAAGATTGAGAAAACTGTAGGAACTACGGACGGACGTACATGAATATAGAACAATCCGAAGAACAGAAAATGGACCGAAATGTTAGGAAGACGAAGAAGGGAAACGAGGATGCTCTCATTGGATTCTCATCGCCACTACCAACTCCTACGGACTCCTGGAAAACTAACAACTAAAAGAAAGTGCCCTAACTATGTTATTCTGTTGTGCAGTGTATATAATATAGTAGTGGACTACTACTGGAGTGCATTAGTACTAGCCTGACTGGATGTAATACGCAACGGAGTTGTCCTGTTCGTCTTTCTTGTCTTTCTGTGTAAAATTGATGATAATTTGTCCCCGAAAGAAGAGACTGTTTAGCTACTACATCATACCACCACTACTACTACACTAGGAACTCTAATGGGCTGTGGAACTAGTATAAGTATGCATATACATATACTATTATATATGTATTGTTATTATTAAATGATGAGCATGACTACTTGAGTAGCATAAATGTGTACATGTACTTCCATTGCATGGCTATTAGAATTACGTAGGGTCTGTGGAATTACTACCACCAGAGCAATTCATTATGTTACAATGTGCTGCTTGGCATTTAAAAACTGATTATTAAACATTGTGGGACATGTTCACAAAAGTATATCCTATAGAACTCCTTTTGCACATTTATCTCCTCCACTGTCTCTCATCATCGGAGCTTATCGTGAGTCTGTCTCATCATGGTATAGTCCTTTTCTCAGTTTGGCCTTAGCTTAAATACCTACGTTACCTAACTTTTTGACTCTAGTAGTAGCTTTTTAGTTCCCCAAATGGTCCAGCCACACTCTCCTTCAATTTAATATAACATAGTCCCAGGCCCTTCACTACTATCAAGAATTCCTCCATGTATACTCAGTAACCAAACGAAGCCAAGCCACTTTATCTGCTTCACAGTCACTGGATTCATTTGAGCGTAACAACTGAACAGGCTTGGCTTGACTGACTGAGACAAGTCTAAATGTCACTGACTGCCCTTTGGCGGTTCTAAATTGGGGTCATCCTCACAATACATAGGAGCTCCAATATAGATTCCCACTTTTCCTGACTAAACCGAAAACGTACATATACAATGAGGGATGTAATTATTGTTACGACGCTTTTCCATACTAAAAGTCACCATATCTCCGTGAAATCATAATTTGAGTATAGTTACCTATTACACTTAAAACAAACTACCCATTTAAATAGACATCATGTCACTATGAATACATTTATTCTGTGTGTGCATATTATATAGAGTTTAGTACAGTCGAAAGTGGACGTGGTGAATTTTGACTTTGTGACTCGTGTGAATATGCGGTGTGGCTAGCTGGACGGATGAAATCATAGATTTGTGTAGTTAGTTTGTAGTTCGATGAGATCGTCAAATTTCTGTGATGATATTTCACATTTTGATGATGATAAGTTAGAAGGAAACGATTTTAGGTCACATCATTAATCACTGCTGCTGGTTCATCAAAGAGCTGTTAGCTCTCCTTTCCACTCGCTCCCCTGCAAACTAAACTAACCGCCCGCTCCCGCTCTACTCATGTTTTTGCGGGCATCAGCATTAGTATAAGCACGTACTCTATAATAATATATAAATAATACATTACTAGGATCACAACTAGTATCTGTAAAATCATATAAGTCCCTTTAAGAGAAAGTTTAGTTACCGGTACCGGCTTAGCCTCGAACTCCCACTTCGATTTATGCGAAATTTTATGTATCCTTACGTATTCTGAAAGGGAAATATGAAATAGTCGAAAGAATGTACATATAGCATTTGTAGAGTTGTATACTCAAAGGAAAAGTTGAGATGAATATATAGCTTGAATGGTACGGTAAGTATGGAATGGCATGTTACGTTATTCTGGTTTCTCTTCGCCCCGAATTTGCATTTTGGTTTAGAGGAATGAGCTAAATAGAAGTACAGAATGTTGTTTGTGAAGATATATTTGTGAGCACATTGATTACATTAGCCAAGGCACGGGTAGATAAGTGCATAAGATATAAAATAGAATTCAGTCAGTCAATCAAGTCATTCCACACTACACACTCATTCAGTCAATACCCGTCATCACTACTAACTATGTACTTTTCTATGGATTGGATTTGGGTTGCTCCGTTCTTCCTTCGCTTAAGTTCCTTCCTATTGAATTGGAATGGATGGATGGCTGACTTGGTTTGGTTTAGCGTGGCCTGGTTGTTATACTACAAGAGAGATAGGTACAACTGTACATTAAGCACGTAGGAAAGGAGCAATAGTCCCGCAGTATCTGTAAAAGCAGAGCAGGAGAGGAAAAGGAAGATAGAGCCAGAGAGACTCTAAAAGGTTCTATGCAATCTAAATACTGTACTAAGATATTTAGGCACGGACATTATATTCTTCGAGTAAAAAGCAATACAAAATGTACTTATCTATATCCTGGTCCTACTACTATATCAATAGTACTTATTGTCCGTATTGGTTGCGTCGCTATGTATTGGTAGCCTATTGTATCTAGTTCACAACGATGCTCTAGCTTTTATGTCTACACTCTCCGTTCGTTCAGACCGTGCTGTTCAGTCAAAGTCAAAGACTTTTACTCGAACGTCTAAGGCAAAACTCGCTAGCTTGGGAGTATCTCTATGTGCTCGGAATGGGGAGGTGGGAGAAGAGAAGCGAGTGTAAAGCTTGGAGAAAGAAAGATATGCAATGGAAATATATGTACTAGCCGGGTATAATACGGACAAGTTGCTTGCATCCTATATACGTGTGTGTAGCAAGTGTGGATATATATAATAATGGTGGGATAGATGTGTGTAGTCTCCCCTAACGAAGAAATCCCATCAAGTAGGAGGAATCATGCATAGGAGATTTTCATCCTTTTGTGCTCTTTTCGGATATAATATAGCTCAGTGGCTGACTTGACTGACGATAATAAAAAAGTATGTATGAAAAGGTCCGAGGAAATGCTCTTTCTTTCTTTCCCTTTCTTTCTCTCTTTCTCTTCGGCTTGTTTCCGGATTTCAAAGAGCGATCTTGAGATGCTTTGCTTTTTCTTGCTCTGCTGCTCTACTTGTGGATGTGGAAGATGATGATGTGATGAGCGCACATTGAGAAAATGAAGTTAAGTATGTTCTCAGTTCTCTTCAGTACAATTCAAGTGAGGGAAGGCAGAAGCAATGAAAGTCAAGTCAGTTCACTTCTCATCTTTCCAAATACTGATATTATTGTTGTTATATATAGGTATATCTACTACAGGACAACACAAACATACAATACAACGACTAATAGCACACAAGTGCCTATAGATAGTAAATGGTAGTATGTATCTAGGTGTTTACAATGTATATGTCACAGAGAGCTATTTGGGACAGATATTATATGTGAATAGGACAATCTGTACTAGAAAGCGTACATTATGCATTCAATAGATCTATTTGTCCGGTTCTTGTGACTTTCTCTATGACATCTATTAATATTCTTCGGATATACAACAGGCGAGGCGAGGAGAAAGTTCTGTCGACTCAATTGAACAAAACAGAAGGCTGAGCGAGATGATGTAGTAATTAGTTAGGATATGATAGGGAAAGTGGCGTAATTACTCGTAATTATATCTGATTATCATTTATTGTGTTATTTCAAGAGTCTCTTGATTCACTACGAGAGTCCTTTAACTCAAAGGGAAAAGATTGCAAAGGATTAGGAGAGCCATGAATGCTCCATCATGACATGTTCTCTCTCTACATTTCTAGTTTCACTAGTTATTATTAGTATTCTCTTTTAACCAAAGGACGTAGGGGGAAATAATAGACAGATACTAGAGCTATTATTCCTTTCTCCGACTTCTTCTTCGGGTCCTCTGTTGTGCTGATGATGATAACCCATAGAAATATCGGGATAATAATTCACAGTCCATATAATATAGTACATGCATTATAAATGTATTTATAATATTATGCTGTAATAATAATAATGTATTATGGCCACGTCCGTATCGTCTGCTAAAGGCTAAGAAGGACATGGCCAGGTTTCCTCTGTTTCAATCTCCTCTTTCCTTCTCTCCAGTCTGAAATGATGTAAAGGAAAGTCCGAAACCGACGTGAACTGGTTCAGCTCACGCGAACTTATACAGGATTGGAGAGCCCAGGTTGGTGTTGAGTCTTGACTTCCCTCCGCCTGGCCTGCTCCACACTTCGAGATAAGCCAATTTTTATGATAGAGAGAAAGCGGATATTTTTGAGAAAAGTTGCATTTAGGTTTATGACGCCCGGGAAGCGAAACGGAGCTCTAGCAACGTTGGTCAATAAAACGTTGTAGACTCAGGAACAATTTCCTTCGCCATCCATTTGCGCCCGTGTTTACATTCGGGATTCGGTTACACTCTGTCTACGTATGTACATATAGGTAAAAGCAGACTAGTGTGTGTGTGGACAAGTCCAGGGCTACACCTGTCCATATGTGCCGACTTACTATATGGTATTACTACACTTCAGCTCAACCTCAGACTGTTTTATTGTCCGATGAAACAGTCTCTAACAGCAATAACTAAATACGAACATCTATCCTGCTAAACCCCGTGAACTATGTATGTCTATCTTTTGCCCAGTTTAGCTTACTTATTATTACGGCATATTATCCATCTATGTGGAAGGTAAAGAAAACCTTATTGGGAGTTGGTTCTTAGGAATAAAACCCTTAGGTACTTTATATTCCGTAATATATTATGATTTTGGTTTTGTTCAATGTACCCTCATATAGCATGCAATATTATTATTCCCTTCCTTCCGCCTATTTTCTGTCTATCATATCTATAGTAGTCACCGAGTATATATTATCCGTACATTTAGTTCATGTTTTAGAGTGCAGTGACTTTCGAGTAGGTAAATCTTTCTCATTTTGAACAGAGTGACTTTCCTCTCGACACTCACGTTCTATTTCTATTCCACCATTCTGGTGTCTGTTCTCTGTCCTGGTTTGCTTTGCTTGCTTGATTTCATTTTAGCATTCTCTCTTTTCTCTTAACAACCACTCAACAACTGTGTATCTTAGGCAAGCCAGGAGCTACTTGTTTCAGACGACAATAAAGAGGTAAGTTTAATAAAGGACAAAATTCAATGTGCCGTGGTTGGGCTTGACTTGGCTTAGCACGCTCGTGTCTTGTGTCTATAATGAGAACAAGATTACACATACGCATCATCCACTCCAGCTCAGAGTCAGCTTTCAGGCAATAAAACATGCATACTGTGCTGCCCCTCCTATACGTTCTGAATGAAAATATCTACATACATGCCCATGCAAATACTCTATATTTACTATACTTAAATTCTCTTATTTAGACACTACATCTTGGTTACCTATTAACAATATAATTCGCAGTCTTGGAGTTCGCATTTGTCTACGTGACATCCTGTAGAAAGGATTTCTCCGACTCTGATAGTATTACCCAGAAAAAAATCCGAGTTTCATCAAATGCACTATCATGTCTGTTGTCGCATATTATATGTTACATTGAAGCATTACATATGTAATATTGAAGCCTATTAACTTGCTGATTAGCAAAAAAAGGACGAGGAAGAGAGTAATTTGACCAAAGTGTCAATCGAATAAATTAGTCTTGCGGGAAAGAGGAAATGTCTGTAGCTGACAAGGTGATGAACTTATACTTGATTTCAGTCTCGCTCTGTCTCTCTCTTAACGGCTCTCTTTTTTGTATTTCTGTCTCTCTGCCCTGCTTCGGCTGTCTGAGTCTGGACTCCTCTCTCTCTACCTATCCACAGTCCTGTCAGTATAGCATATCTGTATCACGTAGTTATTTTACTACTCGTAGACACAGGAGAGAAATACCTATAATATCTCTCCTTCCAGATACATACTCTATTAAAGTATATACAATACACACAGAGAATCTTTTGTCTCGCACTTTTTCTCTCCAGTTTCTGAACAAGTTGCCAATCGATTTTTTGAAAGCATTTTACATCTGTTCTATAGCCTTTGAATGTAGTAACGTTCTTTCCGAGGAACTGACTCACTCACTCACTCAGTCAGAGACATTTCTTGCATTTCCTTCGGATTCGTCTCATCGTCTGGCTTTGGCTTCCATTGCCTTGTGTCACTCTCTTTCTCCGTGTTCTACATATATATTATATATCTCTGTGTATATGTATACATTACATACTAATACATCGTTGATGTGATGTCTTTCTTTATTCCTTTCTTTGTTTCTATCCTGCTACTATTGTCTATTGTATGTCTTCCAAATTGGTAGTCACTACAGTATGTAAAGAAAGTCAAAACGCGTAGTACTTTCTACTTCCATATGGTAATCAAATCCAAAACTTTTGCCATTTCGCCTGTCACCAAAATTATTTTCATCAGAAACAATATTTTTAAAGTGAAAATTGAAATTTTCTTTATGGAGAATTATTTCTTTTAGAGAAAGTAAATTCCTGACGGAGAAAATAGCATGAAGAATTTTTATTCAAGAAAGATTTCATTAATGAAAAGTTTTCTTAAGAAAGTATCAAAAAGACTTTTCTTTATAGAGAATTATTTCTTTTAGAGAGAGCAAATTCCCTATGGAGAAAGTAAATGTTCTATGGAGAAAGTAAATTCCCTATGGATAACGTAGTATGGAAGGTGAATTTTGTTACATACTGTAATGCATAGTATCAGTCTACCAATGGCTTTCTCTTTAATGCTATTTGAATATATTTGCAAGTACAAAATTAAGTTTTCCTTTAAAATGGTTTTTGCTTTTATGCTAATTTCATAATACACTCTTAAAATTTTATTTTGTTCTGGTGACAATTTTATGTTAGCCTAAGGAAAGAGAAAGTTGGGATGTGAACTTTTTTGGTCGACATACTGTACCTATAGTATTTACCTGTCTGTGGTAGTAGGCAGGCTGTGTATGTTAAAAGGAATATAATATTCAAGGGTTAGTATTGGGGCATTTGAGGGAGCAGGAAAAGTTCTAAAATGTGGTACAATATTTTTCCCTTAGTTTTATTAGTGTGATGAACTTAGTTGTGTATTTTGGTGCATTAAAAAAGTGTGTTGGGAAGGAAGGAAACGAGGGAGTGGAGAGAGAGAGAGACTCGATCTAGTTTACTTAGGATCATTTGGAGACCAGATAGCTCCTAGGCAGCTTTCAAATGTGAATGGATGGATGTGGACTATTGTGAGTGATGTGACGCGGTTAAATGGTTTTGCGTCTCACAATGTAAGTTGACTTGAGTAGAGTTCAGTTGACTTACATTAGGATCGATATACTCTTTCTCTCACTCAACTCGATGCTATTTTCCCTAGTTTACTGTAGTTTGGTCTCCGTTGATCGTGGGCCGAGGAAGCCTCACTCTCGTGGAGTCACTCAGCTAATACTCCTTACTTTACACGGTACTTTCCCTTCCTCTCACTTAAGCTATATGTATCATCATCATATTATGGAACCTTTACTTATTTGTACTTGTACAGGAAGCTATTTACTATTTTGCTCTCAAACTATTAGCTATATATTACTCCTTTCCTTAATACAAATAATACATTCCGTTTCGATAGAGAGATAGAGAGGAAGACAAGCATGCAACATTACAGATAGGTAAGTTGTGTCTTTTTATGCCGCGTAAGAATAGCAAAGGATCTCTGCATGCCTCCGTTGCTTAGCCAGGCAGGTTTGGTTTGATTGTGGTCAAAATAGAGCGGAACTGAGGAGATAAAGGAATACTGAGCAGAAGTGAGCTAGTCTGTCCACAAGTAAAGGTCTACTAAACTAACTCTGAAACATGAGTGAAAGGATGGAGAGAAAGAAGACTTTCACTGTGAAATTGAACTATCTCTGTGTTATGTTGTCGTACTAATATAAGGAACTAAGTAATCTATAGAGAAAGTCACATATCTGCCCTGTGCTACTATTTAGGAGACGACGATGAGGATCGGAACTTGAGTTTGGCTTTTAGTCACTCGTCGTCGTTTCCCTGGTCTGATGCCCGCCTTGCCTCCCTATGCCCTCCTCGATTGCCTTCAATTCGGTTTTGACTTTACTTGTCTGGTTTGGCGCGGTTTGGCCTCCAGTCCAAGGGAAAGTGCTCTCTCTCTATGTAATCTAAGTGAAGATACATAGAACAGCCAGGACAGTATATAGCTCATGTAACACGATAGATAGTAGTACTCTTCCAAATTCGGATATGTATCTATGGAATATCCAATTAGTTTGTCTCCCGTAATTAATTCTCGATAGAGCCAGGTATATACTGTGTAATTAGGTTGCTGGTGGTCCCAGCCCATCGGATTCTATTTTCTCGGTTACTCGCTATTATATTTACTCTATCTAATGATATACATACTATCTTATTCAGACTGAAATATCCCCACACTATGGGGAAATAGGATTCTTCTGCCCGCTGTGCTTATTCTCTATCCTCTCTGACTGCCTTCTGCTTTACTTTACTCCAAAATGTCAGGAACAGTAAAAGTAATTGAGAATTCGAGTATGTTGCTCCATGTATTAGTATTACTTTACTATGTTGCATGCTAGTTTCCTTTTTGTCTGAGTTACACACACACAGCTCTCCTGCTTAGCTATTGACTTCCCTTTTCTACAGAATTACTTTATATTTATTATCTATATACTAGCCTATACCAGACACTACTAATACTCTCTGTGTGCAATGTAATATAATCTAATGTACATCCAGACAACCGAATACATACCAGAAAAGCTCAAACCAACGTCATTTGTGTTTAGCTGTCTTTTTGTCATTCCTAATACAATACACAAACTATATACATTCCCTGCCATTTACAATCTACTTTCTACTTACAGCTCCCATTTTCCTTTTCTATTACTTTGTTTTCAATTCCTCCTCCTAAATTAATACATAACAGAATTCATCGCGAGCGCTCTCCCCATTTCCATCATTACATTACTCCACATTCGTCATTCCCGTAACCTTTACCTAAAACTATTCCCGTCTCGATCCTTACAATGAAACGTCATTAAATACCCGCTACCCAATTTAAACACTACAATATTCACAAATTTTATGGTCAAATGATACCAAATTAGCCCTCTTGTTCAAAACTCCTTTCTCCACTTTCACTTTCCAGAAGCTTTCATTCCAATTTTAATTAGTTCCTATATACTCCGAATAATTACACTGAGATTTCAATCATGCACAGGTAGGAGGAATATAGAAAATATAGCATTTCAAATAAAACAATTTTCGCGCTTTTATTTGCAGGTTTTCCTTTGTCCCGCAATATGACATTAATAATGTCATTGTTCGTGCTACTACGACTCGAGTACCTTCCTACCAAATGTACTTATGATTGAATTGACATTTTATTTGTATACCAAGAGTATTGTTATAAAAGGAAAGGTCTATTGTTGCTATATGCATAGGTATTATTACTTAATACTTTCTTTCCTCCATTCAGTCAGTGAAAGCAAAAGGGAAAACATTGGTTTTCTAAATGGTAATGTACTCATGCTTTCGTTATGGTATGTTATTGTAAGATCGTATCGCTCCGTTTTAATGTCTTAGGTCTATCATTATCCCTTCATATGGAAAGATTGGTTTGAAAGGTTCAACTGTATAGACACTGTGAACATGAAAATTACAGACATCTAACAATGTCTAATAGCTTATACTCGTGTCTCTAAAGGAAAAGTCAAGTTGAAGTTATGATTTTCCCTAGTTTCCATTAGATTTTACATTAGGAGGGAAAATGTAATAGACATACCTAGTCACGTTATTTAAATGGTTTGCTTTTCCGTAGTAGTGAAAGTGATTGGATTTTCCATCATAAGATAAGATAGAAAACGAAGAAAAGAAATAGCAATAAGGAAAATTATAGCGGATATTGTACGGAGCCAAGTGAGGGACCTGAAAACAACAATCAC
>JABASH010005197.1:0-12497 GCA_019776445.1 Tomocerus maximus | reverse complement strand
TAATCTTGACTAACGAAATAAACTAAACCAAACATTGGGGGACTACTACCTACATAGTGTAAACAAGTGGGGAACTTGACTGCCAAACAAATAGTACAGAGAGATACTCATACAACAACAAGAAATATCATCACAATAATTTTTGTAGGGGTAAGTTTTTATGTTATCTACCTAGTATGTCATATAATACCAGCGTTGTATATAGAATACATATCTACAATACATTAAAGAGAACTTTGCTAGTAACAAAGCCAATTTAACAGGCGCAGGAAAAATATGACATAGAACATGTTTTCCTTTTTTCCGAGTGCTAAGTCTGCCAGTGTTTACTTTCTCCAATTTACTCCATTTGCTTTGCTCCATTACATTAATACATACTAAGAGAAATAGTAATGGCCTTGCATTGAAAATTGCTGTTGCATACTTGGCTTTTATTGTTTGTGGCTCACAAATATTCTCTAGTGCATTGCACTTGACTTTACGTTCCACAGTCGAGATAATAATGACATACTTAAATAAATTTCATAATAATAATGACTCCCTATGTTCTCTAGTGTCTATTCCTAGTCTACTATAATCATGTAGATATAGTAGATAAATATGTCACACTGCAATATGTACAAGAGAGTAAAAGTAATATACCTAAATATAAGTAGAATGAGCCTATAACGATGAAATCGATTCTTTTGAGAGAATTGAATGTGAATAAAATGAGATAGGACTTTATTGAGGTCCATAAAGCCATACCATGCCGTGCCACTGCTTGCATTGCAAATTCAAAGAAACGAGGGCACTAGTGCAGAAAACGAATCTGGATCATTATTACACAAATGTTGCTGAATTACACTGTAGTATTTTGAGTACTGAAATGCTTACTCCACTAGATTTGACAAGGCTGCATCATAAAAACGCTTACAATAATACACCAACGATAAAAGTTAAAGCAAATGGCAACATAAGCATAATGCATGGCCTATACACAGTATGAGTACAGAGGAATAATAATAATATTGTGCATTCATAAGTATATTTTATATGTAAGCATACTAGATGTGTACTTACTTAGGTATTGGAATAATATATCTGGGGAAGTGAGCATATGTATTGTTGGGAATGTTTAATCTCATTGTGTGGACGTCATGTAAGCTGAAAGGAAGGGGATGGTGCGGTGTAGATAGATTCGGTGTAGCTTATAGACTTTAATTTCGTGTGCTGTATTTGTAGGGAGTGTAAGTGTAGCTAATGCAAAATGTAATATAATCTAATGCTCGAGAGAGTGAGAGAGAATCGTAGAGTAAATGAAACATTTGAAAGCGGAATCCCATTTTGCCTGAAAGAAATGACATTTCAGACGTGTGTATGTATTGGAGAGGAAAACAACATAACACTCGGGACATGTATCTTGGTGTTGTTTGCGATTATATGGGGAAATTGGATGAAAGCGACTGTAGGTTGTAGCCAGCAGCTGTTGATGGAATGTAGTAGCAGCATAGTCGTCGTTGTGTGTACATGGCACAAGTAAGTTAGAGTCAGGAGCAGAGAAAAGTGTTATTATTAGGCACTGGGAGACGAGAAAGAGCTAAGAGTTGAACTCTGCGTGAGCTCAAGCGAACTGACATAATATGTACAAGCGAATCGAGACTAGCGAATCTTTTCCCTCTGGACGGAGGTGACAAGCGGAAAGGAAAGGCATTTATTTATGATTTGTAGAGCTCAAGGAGCCCGATTGGAAATGAGATGAAGGAGATGAGATATGAACGAAATTCTACCTATACATACATTCTGCTATTATTTCTATATATTCTTATATACATATTTATAATGCATACATGTACCTTGAGGATAATATTAGTATATGTCTTGTGACTAAAAGTTATAACTACAAACAACATTACTGTAAATAACACAGTCATGCAGATAGCTAACAGGATAATATAATACATTTACAGAGTTTAAATCAAAAATAAGGATAAGGGTAGTGATAGTGACATTATTCTGCCTCGCCACTTACTTGGATTGCATATAAGCACGTATCATGTATAGCATATGATTGAAATAAGTTTTTGTGGGTAGTTGAGTTGTAATATGCAGGCACTTTATTTGTGTAGTGTAGTTTACGGAGCTACTTGGGTATGTTTATGATAAATATAGAGAAAAAGCAGTTATCTACCTTTCCTAAATATATCTCAGTTTCATTGAATCTCTCTGAATCGATTTAATACGTAGTTACTGCTGTTAGGGAAGATATAGAATGGGTTTTGGGGTAAATACTATAGGAGTTGTGTATTTACAACACAAAGTAATGTGGGGAATGAAGCTATTCTGGGAGAAACAAGAATTGCATGTGTAGTTAGGAAAGTATAAAGGAAAGTCAGGAAGGAAAAGTTGGGATAGGAGCAACTCGTTTACTCAACTCAAGTTTACGAGATGATGATACGATAACTAGGAAGAATGTTGTTCTCCTCCATGTATCTCTCTATTATTATAAAGTCGATTTGATTCAAGTCATGCCAAGCAAACCAGGTTTTATTTTACGTACTTGTAGTATTGTTATGCTACGTTGTTAGATCTCTCCTTTCTTTCTGCCAATGCATCACAATTGTTCGAACGGAGAGATAAGCAAATGTAATAGTATACTGAAAGGAATTCTGCACATAAATACGTTTCTGATTTCTGTATATAGACAGGGATTTGGTGACTTTATACTGTTGTCGTTGACTTCACTTACACTTCCCTAAGCTACTGCGTAGTGCTTTATGTGTGTAGTATTTTCTATTGCTTGTTATTTTGTTATGTCATGTAGGCTCTTTTCCGAAAATTGTACAAGACTTTACCATGCACTTAAATACAATAGAAAAACTGCTAACCGTACAGTGATATAACAGAGAGTAGTGCACTTAGGCATTGTAAGTAGAGCAAAAGACATTTTCGGTACATGTGTATATAGGAATTGTACTTATTACCTTGTGTTATATACCCACTAAATGCATATAAGTAGAGCGAGATAGATATTTTGTGTTTATAGTTAGATGTAACTTAGGAGTACAATAGTTAGTAGTAGAGCGGAATAGAATCCCGAATTGGATTGCAGAGGACAGAGTAAAATGTTCCGTCCAGTTGACTGTGTGTCAGAGTGTAGTCCAGTATTAAGAGAAAGTCAAATCGACACGAATGAGTCCTGGGAAGAAAAAAAGTAGAGAAGGGAAAGCAATGAGAGAGTATGAAAGGAATCCATGCAGCATTTCCTTTGCCTGCTCAAGTGAGATGAAAGCGATTCTTCGTATGAGTGATTCAAAGTTGAACTAAAGTAAAGTAAAGGTCTCTCTGATTTGTCTTCAGTCGTTTCACAGAGAAGAATTTATTTCGCCTCTGACTCGACTTGACTTGGCTTTTGCAAAGTAGCGTAACTCAAACTGAACTGAAAGAACTGAATATTTTCAGTTTATTGGGTGAGACTTGTATATTATTACATTGCGTTATTTGTATTGTACCATTGTCGTAGATGTACTTGGAAGAGATAGGCACTTATCTAACATACTAACGTAGTAAAAGAAGAGTATAATACACATCTGGCAACTGTAAATTTCAGAAGAGAACTACAATAAACTCATATTGCAGAATTGATATATATTTCATGTTTATACTCTTCTAAATGGATATAGGCACTTTAGTTAAGTATTCCCAAGGAAATGTGCTGTGGCTCTCCTCAGCGTTAAAAGCACTAAAGATAAGTTTCGAAAGAGGCAGAGATAGATGTAGACTCATAAGTTACATACCTCAACCAAATATAACAACCCAGCATAATGTATCGTATATCTATACATTGCATTTTCTATGTATCAGCTAAGTTGTGTCAGTTTGTCCCCAAGACGTTCTCTGGTGCATTGTAAATTTAGGAAGCGATGAGATCATGTTGTATCTTTACACGTCTCCATGCACATATACAAACTTTATGTGTACAGACACAGCCGACATTTAATGGAAAACCAGAGCAGGTAGGCTGTTTATATCCATAGCTATGTATTATGCACACAAATAAGTCAACACGTACATATATACATGCACTATGAGTGCATATGACTACCAATTGGCTTTCCGTCACGACTAACTTGCACTTTTGATCGATATGCCAGGAAGGCTCCCGTGGAAATGATATATTTCTTTTGTCGCACTCTTTGTGTTCTTCTTCATGCATTATTACGATATATATGACATTTCGCGCATTAAATCTCACCTTTTCCACATCTGCTGTCCAGAGGAGCAAACTGCTTTTATTTTTACTTCCTCCAATTCAAAACTTTTACGCACAATCTTCACATTATGCTCACTGGAATATCTTTCCTCAAGGCATTCTGAATATTTCCGATCCTTTCCTCATCTTTCTCTGCCCGAGGATAGCGTAGACATACGAGAATATAAAAAATGCGTACGGGATACCTAAATCCAAGCTGTTTAGCTTTTCCTCCAGCGTAGCATCTCTTTTTACGGAAACTACTATGTAGGTTTGTACGTATAAGTCAGAAATACTTTATTACTCCGGAATATGTATAAACATACATACACAAACAACATTCAGTTGCATTACGCTCATCGTCAGCCCCATTTCGATTCAGTCTCGCTCAGCTACTAAACTGCAGTAAAATCCCACGACCGGTAGACCAAGTAAAACACTTTATCCTGTAACAACATAAGTTTGCCGTAGAGCTGCGTGCAGAATTGATTTATGACCGATGTCACATCCCTCGTAAATTCTTGGCTTACACTTACGTAGCTTTCTCCGGTTTTCTCTTTACAAGAAACCTGCCAGCAGATTCATTACAATTCATGCTGCTCCTGTCTAATTAAATTTTAACGCTCATTTTTTGACGGCACAGTCTTGTTATTAGCACTGTCAAATAATATCCCCTTGCCTTTATTCATTTCCTCTTTAAGTTTACTCTGTTTCACTAGACACACTCTTCACAGCATGCTACAATGGGCTAGCTAATAATTATTATTAAGCTGTAGCTACCTCTGCACCAACTTTCATTCCTTTTACTCACTCTCATATCAGTTAATTGCATATTTTCACGTTTCACGAGCAAATACTTAACGTGTCAGAATGTGAAATGATTACTAAGCACTAAATCTTTGAATAATATCCGCTGTTGACAAATGCAATTAAACCTACGCACTTACGGACAGGTATAATAACACAACGAGCATCGTACACAAACTACCAACGATTAGTTCACTCTCACAGGAGGAAAATTAAAAACTATTTTCTACTCCAAATCCTGAAACAACAAAAAGAGATTACAGAGACGTCTTGGTATAGCTGTCATGTCAGTTCCTAAATAGTTCAACGATTACAAAAACTAACCCCTAGTCACACTTAGAAGCCCGCCCGCCTCTAATCACCCCAGATCAAATGCTTATAGACGAGATTCTCAAACTTCTCACGTTTAAGCTTCCTAAGATTCTAATATTTTGTTATTTACATATTTTATGATCAATAAAACTTTGTTTTAATATTTCTACATACATCTCAATGAAAACTGAAACTGTTTTTTAAAACTAACCTCATTTTCAAAATTTAGGCTAGGTTGGAAACAATGGTCAAACACATATGATCCTCGTAGATAATCAACTGTAAATAAAGAATTTATATGGATCGATTAGTTTGACCCGATAATAATGTGGACATTTAGAGCCACGTTAATTCAAAACGCTAATGCCCATCTGTTTTTATTTTTTGGTTTTTATAAAACATTGTAAGCTACACTTTAGGTTTAACATTGTCTTTTAAATGCACGGACGATTCCATAAGCGAGTTTCTTGTCCGAACGGACGACAACAAAGAGAAAGATACTGTTCGTGTTTATATAGTACTGCTGACAGATAAATTAATTGCAGAAGTAATGTGTGAACTGAGTCGTATGTGAGGAGCTTACGGTTATCATCGTTGGAACCGTATATAAAAGAGAAAATCTTTGTTCTTGTTTCTATTTAATAACATAAGTCTAACTTTATGAGTATCTATATAATGTATCTCTCAGATTTGCAAAACTACTTTAGGAAGTTGATGAGTTGTTGAAGCGTTAATATTGCCGTCGGAATATATAGCTATTGGCTGCTCAGTTCAAGCTCCGTTGCTCCATTTTCGATTTTAACAATGTAGAAAGCACAGGTGAAAGGACAGGAAAAGAAATTTGTTATATAGCATTAGGAAAGGGAATGTGCTTAGGAAGTAATGGGGTAAGTAGTAGAGAACACTAGTACATACATGCGTAGACACAAAGACGATGTTGAGTATAAATTTATGGGAGACATTTCTCTTTTAAATTTAACTATTTTTTACCTCGAACTTGTGCACATTTGCTAAGTACGAACATTTATGTACATCCATTACTTAGTTGAGAATTTTATTGCGATGCAGTTTAATATAGGAAGATAAAGAGGATGATGAGATGAGTCGCTTTGTTAAAATATTTGTGCAGAGCCGTCTCGCCATAGTTTACATTAATGTAGTAAGTAGGAAGAGTAAGTAAGAGGCAGGCGGTGTTTTTACTTAGGTTCACTTTAGCCGTAGTCTGGCGGAGATTATTTTAGCTGAATATGTACAATGGACGATTTCCCTTTCGCTTTTCATAGAGACCCTCCTCTCTCTGTGTTCTTGGGAGAAAAATGAAAATGAATGGGAAAGTTGCAGTTTTCACGTAATCTACTGTTTAATTCACGTTGTGGTTGGCTTTGTGGTTTAGCGTCATCTCAGAGTTTTCTCTGTGCAATACTTACTTTCTCCACCATCCACCTCCTTTCTCCGTATTTTCTGCAGTAAGAGTCGGGGAATAAGAAAAGGGAGGAAATAGCGCTATTTGACTCACAAGAAACTAAAGACAGATAGGTACATTAGATGCTAGAGAGATGGTTTTCATAGAATTTCTTGCTCCTCATTGCGTTTCTTGGCATAATATGGTCTGAGCATTGAGATAGGATCCAGATAGCCCCACATTACACATGAGGCAAGTATAGGCAGAGTGAAAGCGGTGAGAGTATAATGATACAGTATTTATATATGAGATGGGAAGGAAGCACCTTCTTGTGCCTGCCAGTCTAGCGGTTTTTCTTTCGGATGTCGACTAGCTTATTCGAGTAGTAAATCTCAATAATTCTTGGCATATCACGATTCGTCTTCATTACATGAGGATTAACGAGCAAAGCATACCCGTTGGTTATACATTGCTTCATAAAATAGATACCTACACTTTATACAGAGCATTTCTCCAGTAGTTAGTATGTAGTGTGTATAAACTCAAAAGGAGGTTGGCTGCCCTAGTGCACTGGCAATAACAGCATAAGCACCTCACGTTACATTAGACTGCAGTTACTGTTTACTAACTGGAGACAGGAGCCAAGCCACAAATATAACCTAACCCGCCCGTCCACCTATTTCTTCTGTCACTCCTAACTTTTAAGTTGCTACAAGATATACATAACTTGCCTATAAAGAAACATTAGAAAGAGAGAAAAGAGCCTTAACTCAAACTGCTCAGCTGCGTTTTCATTTTGTCTGCTCTGCCCGGGCGTGTTGTGGTACTTTGGCCAGATCATGACTTAGACACAGGGCACTTATTCTTATCATCTGCTGCAGTATAAATTGGGCGAGTGAAATTGTAAAATTGGCTCCCTCGACCCTTCAACCTACTAATGGAGGGTGCCTCATTTTATGAAAAGGACCTAGTAAAAGTCTATTAAGACTCACTTTATGTTGCTGCTGTTCTTGGTTGTTCTTGAGTGATTGATGGTGGGTCTGATGGAAGATGTATTGTTGCAGGTGGGGCATCGGAATGTGAACTGACGCTCAGCCTGTCGGCATTTCCAGTCAGGGCAAGTCAACAAAACTTCTTCTCAGTTTCACAGAGACGACTATGTGAATACGAATCCTGAGGAACAAGACAGAATAATGCATAGTATGGCTCCTGCTCCAATGCTACAACAATCTTGGCTACTAATAGTACATCAACATCAACCCTTCCACAGCCATCAATCAACCAAATGGAGAAAGATGGGACCCATGCTCTTACTCCTGCTCTATGCCATCCTAATAACAGGTGAGATCTTATTTTCACATTTCTCGATTAAGATATTAAGCTCTAAGAAGGGATGTCGACCCCGCATCCTCTAACTTTACTACTCTAATATTAACAACTTTCACCTATCTATTTATTCATACTCACTCCTATATTATATCTAGTAAAGACTCTAAGCTTTCCCCATTGTATCCTTTAGGTTTACTATGAGCAATAAAGACTAATGTAAGTGAACAGATAACTTATGCATAGGATAGACCCCCAGAAACACTTCTACTTTCTCCCACTTTCTCCAATATTGTGTTTTTTCATATTCTCTACGATTTATGGCTCTTTGTATCTATATTTATGGCTCCTTGACAGCACTTACCATATACGGAATCACCTATTCTAATTTTTCTGATACATTCTTGGACATTATGCTCCCTACTATTTTCCCTAATAAATAGCCACCTCTAGGTACAGCTATATACATAATATAATATTTCTATCTCGGCCTCATCTCCTCCCAAAGGAAATTGTTGTTCGGAGAACGAAAACCCAACCTCGGTGCACAATGGAATGATCGGGGAGAGAATACCTTCATTTCCTTTCGAGATTGTAAAACTCCTGGTTTAATGATGTCTCTGGATGCTTGCTTCACACTGACAAACATTGTTTCTCATAAATTTCAGCTGTGCTCTCCACAGAAATATCCTACCTTCTTCTTTCTTTTTTCGCATGCTAAAACTTTCCCTTTACTGCAGAGTCTGCACAAGCCTTTAATATTTTATTGGTTCTAGATTCGCACTATTTCGCGCTACGTTAATTCATATAAATACTTAAACCATTCCTCTTGTTATAATTAACATTATTAGCCTTTACTGACATCTCTAAATCTTCTTGCCTAATTGATTCCATTATACAACTTTAATGTACGTATCTGTTACAAATGTGGTGGGCTCAAGAATATAATTTAACCATTTGGCAATTCATTTAGGTATTTCAGAAAATTTGACTGTGCAGGTAAACGGATAGAGAAAGTCTGACTTCTCAATAAATATAAAAGTCTTTCAGGAATTGTAAGCAAATGAGTACTGAGTAAAAAATGTGTATCCTTAATGGTAACAATGTCATAGAAAGTGTGGGATTAGTAGAAATAATAAAATTTCCCTTCCCCAGTTAGCACAAATAAGGGTTTAAAAAATGTGGATTAGGGAATCATGGGCTGACTAATAAGAGATGACATAAGCCACACTTGCATGTGGGTATATACCTGAGGCAGTGTAAAACGCGCCATAAAAATCTGCATTGACACGGAAGTAAAGGTTAGATTCAGGAGGGAAAGTAGTATATGGGCAGAGAATGAGAAGGAACTAATATGTCGCCGTGAGTGCAATAGCAAAGAAAGGACATAGGAAAGGCTTGACTACTTTTGCGTTCAGAAAGTCACATTAAGTCCTTTCACCACCGAAATGACTTTCCTATTATTCCACAAGGCTTCCTTTGATTAAGCTTCCGCGAGCGCAAGAATTTGTTCTTGCCGGCTTTCTATAGATATCCAGTGTTCCCTGCTACAGTTTGTGGGATGACGCACATGGAGCCGTTTATTCATTGCCAGCGAAAGCCAACCGAACCGAAGCTAACCCTTTCCTTCTTTTTGAGGTTTAGATGAATTTAAGTGAGCCTCCACTTGGTTTCACTTGCCCTGGTTTCCCGGCTATAGACTACTTACTATTAGTTCTCCCTGCGAGTGTAACTGTAAATCTAAATGTGGCATTGGCACAGTACTGGAGCTCAAATTGAATTGCATTGGCTTTAGATTCTTTTCACACAATATCACACTAGCAAACCCTGGCTCTATTGCACCATGTACAATAACACTGCCACTTTATCACAAACACCAAGCCAAGAGGAAAATGCACAATTATCCCGAAAGAATGATTTTCCTCTCTAATTTGAATTGGCTGTAATTAAACGCAACAAGTGTTGTTACGAGTTTTCCATCCACAAAAGGTAACAATTGAAATATGAAATGGAGATGGAAAGCTCTGGAGAAAGTGCTTGTTATACAAGAGAAAGTTTATTACGCAATTAAATAGACTATAGACCAGGAGAAAATTCAATTTAATTTAATATCACGCGCGCGAATTCAAATGTGAAAATACTTTTTGGAAAGTTGAGTAAAAGTTTTGTATATGGGTTGGCAAATGAAAAGGTTCAAAGCAAAACTAGAGAATGCATGTTGGATTGCATGTATGTATATTGTTTGTTCTTTTTGGCCGGTTTTTCTGATTCTAATGTAATGTAACGGATAATAGAGCGTAGCATATGGTCTAGGCCTAGCAATTCTAGGAATCTTTTAAAGTAAAATTTCGTTGTGTTGTCGTTTTCGTCTATTGTGGCTGTGTGGCTCCTTTTCTATTCTCGAGTATAACTAATTCCTCATGAGATGGAATGAAAAAGGGAATATCTAGGCCATCGCACCGCACACACTACACTAAAGTTAAGTAGACTGACTTTCCTTGACTAAAAGAGAGAGAATGAGTGTAAAGCACGGCATCCTGTTATTACCCGACTCAAAACTAAGGAGGTTTTCTCTGATAGTGAGCAACTGAGTGACTTGCCTAGCCTTTAGTTGCCCTCGTTTGACTGTCTTCTATCTCTGATCCACCCAAAAAGACTGAACCCACTTACAACACTACAAGCCCTAGAAGAGAGTCCAGGTTAAAGTAAAAAAGGTACTTCAACTCAAAGGGATAAACTTCTATTCTGACTACAAAGCTAACGTATGCAATTTTGTGATAGATCTAACTGAATAGAAAATAGAATCTTTACACCACTATATACTTAGTGCTAATACCGTCTGCAAGTTGGATTACTAATCTCTGTTGTGCTCTATGCATGCTCTGGATGATAACACAGCCTAGTTATGTATAAAGAGAGACAAATAATAATATACTCTTCTCCTACTAATACTATAGCACTAGGAGTTGTGTGTGCACAGAAAATAGCAACAATTAGAGATATACCCGCTTTAGATCTTGCGAGATACGACTTTACTAGTACAAAATGAAAAAACTTGGCTTTGTGAAACAAAATGAGAGAACCACTTTTGTTATTAATTAATGTTGGGAAAGTAATAAAATGTTAAAGCCAAGCCAAGTAGAACTCAAGAGTTGGGTCCACTGTTTACTACTTACAGAAGATGAAATGCGATATAAGCTCAGCCACTTTGCTTCCCCGTATATTATGCTAACATGTGCTGCCCACATTTTATTCTATAGTCAGGTCAGGGATTGTCGGATTTTATTTATCAAATTAAGCAGTCGTATATAGTCGTCCTCAGTGATTGTTTAGTAAATTAAATTGCACACATTCTTTAATCCTTATTCTAACGGGCCTTATACCAACAACTTACTTACTAACATACTTTTTTCTCTCTCCCTCTCTCCAAAGGACTCTCCAAGAGCTCTACTTTCCGTCCTTTCTCAGAATAAATTACAAACCACCACAACATTCCTTCCCTCAGTAAACTTAAACTATTAATTAGAAAATTTACATACGTATCAGTAATTCAATTGGTTAGATGGTAATTATACCTGTCATAAGACCACAACTTTTACATACTAACTACATGATAAAATGCTTCTTACTTGTATTTAACTTTTTAGATCATATCAAATTATACATCTCACTTCTTCACAGTCACCAATAAAAACTTCAGAGATAATAAAACTTGTCTTTAATCTGTCTTTACCATTCAGCATTACCGGAACTAACATTACAGTTATTGTAGCTATTAGAATCTCAGAAATTGCCACACCACACTTATCCTTCACTAACACTTATTAACACAACAGCACAAGTATCATTCACATATGTACAAAAAACTGATAATTACTACTGCATACACTGTTCACCACAGAATGGCGAATAATTTTTTCCTATGACTCTTAGAGAAGAAAATACAATACATTTTTAATTTGAACATTTTCTACTACCTACTGCTACAATAATTTTAATTGTAGTAAAATCACATATAATTCATTTCATGCATTTGAGAAAGTGATACTTGCATTCTAACGCTAAAATTCTAGTTTAAATCCTAAAGCAATGAATGCAAATCACTAATTTGCAACACGTAAAAAATGCAAAATCTTTTTAGTAGCATATGCCATACTGACATCTTATGAAACAAAACCTAACTCAGCTAAAAAAAGTGTAGAAAGCATGCTGTTCAACTATACTTTCTTCATCTGTTAAAGCTTTAATAGTGAAAATACACTTTGAGTTATTTATTGTTAACGGAATAAAAATTTAATCTATTGATGATCCCGTGGTTGGAAGGATGATCAGACCTAGAACGAGGAGTACATAACCTGATATGAAAGAGATTGACTAGAAGAGAGTACGCAAAAAAATTGGCAGAAAGGTTGACAGATT
>JABASH010005196.1:0-12497 GCA_019776445.1 Tomocerus maximus | reverse complement strand
TACCACTACAAAATCACATTTTTCATCCCTACTCAACTCATTTTAGTATCTCGATCATAACTTATTTTACACTAGTTACTACTGTCTTTTATAGGTAAATGGCAATCCAATTCAGTGCATAAAGATTTTACTTATGAAAACAATTGAAGCAAGGCGTAAAATGTTTATCAGATTTTTTAATTTAATTGGTAGATTTGAAAGTAGCAAATTCATAAGGTTTGAATTTCAATAAATTCACCATAATATTTACAATTAGGTCTCAGGTAGTAAACTTATTATTGTCTTCTGAGAATTTCTATGAAGTTAGTGGAATAAAGGGTCGTGGAGAGTAGATGAAGTGGTGGTCGGGTGAATGGAAAGGTTGGCTTAGTTGTTCTCCTTTCAACTGTGAAATACATAGTGATACACATTTGTCTTTAGATTGAGAAAGACTCAAAGATGCCTTGGAGGGATCTCTCCGTCTAGAATAAAAAGAGCGTCCATCATTCCCCTCAATTATGATCGTTGAGGCGAATATACGTTATAGTTGGCATTAAGGGACTAGGGACTGTTCCGGAACTCAGTAAGACTAACTAAGGCCAAACTTTTACTTATTATGTACTGCATTCAGTTCACACTTGACTCACTTACTCTCAATTATGCTTATGATGATGTGGGCTCGGCTTTCTAATTCATATCTGTACTTACGAGCGGAATTTAGTTGGCTAGACAATCCAAACCAAGACACTTTCTCTTTAGCTAACTGGAACAAAGCCTCATCATCATCAACGCGAGTACAATCAGGAAACTTTGCTTGCCGCTTACTTTGCCACAAAATTTGTTCTGGATGAACGGTGTACCCTGTGCATGTGCTAATACATATATGTGTTTCATATGTATATTTCGTAGCAAACCAAACCACCATGGCCTGGAGTAGAACTAAACAGAAACCTAAAACCATATAGACACTACACAATAGCAATAATAAGTTATAGCATGTAGCAGCAATGCCTACATGTATAATACATACTAGGAGTAGCAATTCTTGCTTACATAAACCATCTTTGTAGCTAAAGAACGTTCCTGCATGCAGTTCTGTGTAAAACACACTTAACTTTCCCTGTGAGATAGAGTCGTCAACAAAATACAAGAAGTACTTTCTCTGAAGTTTCTAATCCTGTCCGACTCAACTTCATCCAACCACCATCTTTTTCAACTACATGTATGTAGGTATACGTCTAGTTGAAAACTTTTCTATGGATTTACCCCCCAACTACTAGATAATAAACCAACATTCAATGTGAAACTATGTACATAGAAATACTATGACCATATAAATACTATCTAAGTCACCAACCAACTCACTTCCGGATATTTAGCTATTCAACTTGTGCAGGCGAATCGGACCGAGCAGCCATCGCCTCGTCGTCAGCCCAGACATGACAACTTCACATATATATGCATCTCAAATACAACATCAGACATACACCAACTGTACATAACACAGACGCAAACATAATTCCGATCTTCGCTTTCACCTACTTTGAGCTATAAACTTTCAGGTCGTAAAGGTAAGGGAAATTTCCCTCCTATCTTCTGGGTACTCTGCCAGATTTAGACATCACAATGGACATCCTGTTGGCGAGGCGAATTCACCGGACATTTCTTGCGAACAGACTTTCGCTCAAGAACAAGAATCTTTTCCTTACGCTTCTAAGTATACAAAATGTACTAAGGGATAGGCTTGGATGGCTTGGCGACAGACAGACAGACTTCCAGGCAAATATAGTAGCATAATAATGTGAATAGTCAACGAGTTAGTAATCGTGTCCAGTGCACGCACTTGTTGGCAGGTTATTTTCCGTCCCTGCAGAATGGCATGCACAAATTATTCTCGCATGTCCTATAATATTCTGACTTCGTTCAATGCTTTGACTGAATTAACAAGGTATGGTGAGGGACAGTCTAGAAATCATATCACACATGTTTTCCCATCTGCCTCATTCAAAACTAATGAGTTTGGTTGTAATAAATGAAGTCTGATGGAATCGGTGAAAAATAGTGGCCCATCTTTATGTATATCAGATGGGAGGGTAAAGTAACTAGTAACTTAACGCACAGTCAGTATCTGGAGACTAGATGCTTCATATTCTAATATATAGATACCGGACTACTCTATAATCTGTAAGATATAATAAGGTATAGATAGATGGTCATAGGAATGAAGGGACGCTAGATGTTTCATTGGGATGAAAAGGATGTCGCATGTAGCAGGAAGGGGAAGTTGACATCATATGGGGTGTCATGCTGTCGTTATCGTTAGTGGACACTCATGCAATGCTCCTCCATTCTGCCTACCTCTCCTCTCATCTTTCTCTGGTCGACTTGACTTAACTTAGCTCTGGCTCCAACCTAGTGAATTGACGCTCCACAGAACAGGACATTGCATCCACACAGGGCACGTCCAACCAGTCAGGCAAAACCGGGAGAGAGTGAAACCACTCAGGCATCCAATCCAGGGGAAACTCACCTCCGCTGTCATATATCTCTGCGTGAATGTGTTCTCTCGAATATGCGAGACAGAATACAGAATATGTTCCCGATCTTCCTCCTTGCTTGCTTTCACCGTCGCCATTGCTATCACCCTCTCATTCTCTCACATCCCTAACTTCCATCACAAACTAATGCCCCAACTCTATGCATCCACCACACTCACTATCACTTCACAATACCTCTTCACTTACGTCGTTGCTTTATCTCTACTGATAACTTGAAAGTAAATTTTCTATCTACCTATAATCATATAGTAGTTAAACAACTTTAAATCCATAATTTTATACGTCAGCAATGAAACTCATCCTTCAAATCATAAATCACATTTATACTATGTACCTATAATTACATGTATATCTACAGTTTCGTCCAACTTACTTTGCAGGTATGAAGCGATCATAGAATTAGAATAATTCATATATGTAGTTGTACCTATATACTTGATTACATTAAGTTTTCATCTGCATATTTTCTATTATTCTACAGATGTGATCTTAGTTTCATGCACTCAGATTGCTTAAGGCTTGTAACCTCCATCCTGCACATCATTTGGATCATACATCTTCATGTACATATTGAAAATTCATTCTATGGTATTACAGTTTATAGTGGAAGACCAGTGAGCTGATCACGTCAATCGAAATACTGCCATGGCCATGTAAGTTATACATTACGTACATTACGACAGATAGTAAATTCTTTATGGATAGGTTGGTCACATTTATCTATCTATAGTTACTCATCCGAGATCTGTGCTCTCTGCCCTTCTGAACCACAACTAAGTTTTGCACATTGAATACGTAGTAATGTTTAGCTGTCTTTTCTAAGGTATTCCATTTTATATCAAAGCATCTACCACGTCATACTATACCAAGCGTTGTGCCTACCGCATAGATATCACTATAGCATAAGACATAAGATATTATATCTTTCTACTAAATGCACATAACACCGTTGTAAGCAATATGCAGTCATCATGATGTTATTCTGAACCCGTGCCCAACAAGATGCTTTTAACCATGTACTATTCCATCGGCTATGAATCCATGAAGTATATAGAACATAGGAGTTGCAAAAGTAAGTGGTATACAAGAAAGAAGCGTAGCTTTGCGACTTGCGATGCGACTGGCGCCATGAACATGCCATTGTGAAGGGAAACCCACTTACTCATTTCGAGATTAGGCTTCCTTTGCAACGGATTCCTTCCTACCTTTGCTCCTCGTACGAAACCGGATATCCATTAGGATTCCTAAATCACATCACTTCCTCCGTAATTCTAAGAACTCAATGTTTTCTATGAGACTGGTCCACTTTACTTTTAGATTTCGTCGACGATAAAACTCTACACGTTACGTACAATATAAGTCACCTACATATAATATAAAGTACTATGTGGTGTACATAATATGTGCGACATAGTGAGAAACACCTCTTAACTCCACTCTTCTACTTAACTTACATCACATTGCAAACCAAAGTCTAAAATGTATCTTTCGTCTAACAAAAACTAAAAGCATTTGTACATATATACATAAAAGTATAATATACAAAGTCAGTCTATTGATATTTAGCACATATTCTGTTAAGACTCAGTATATAGACACTATATACATATAATATAAGTACCATCGAGTACCATGTACTATAAGTAAGTAGAGTAGGCACTCGTTAATATGTAATATACTTACTAGCCAGCCAGTCCATTTTGTGCAGAAGTAGTGTCGGAGAAACAAGTTTGGGAAAAGTTCAAAAATTAAACATCGGGAAGGATTTCGAATTCTTCACACGCAACGAGTTGACAAGGAAAAATTCCATTTTCAACTCCACAGGTCGTTGTGGTGCACTTTGATGATGGTATAGTACAGTATGTAGTGGTGGTAGTTCTTCAATAGTAAGGATGTGCAGCATGCAGCCTACTTATTTGGTTATGTATGAGGAAATAGATCTGGCAGTGAAAGGCTTTCCGCGTGAAAACTTCCACTCACTCTCCGTCTACAAGAATCTACTCCTTTGCTCCCATAAACCAGCGAGAAATGAATTTAAGAGGTGTGAAAAATTGTTATCCTCGGAACATACAAGGTGGAAGACACAGCCACAAATCATACATATAAGTAGACGAGTAAATACACATACCTTGTAGCTCATCCGTTTCCACACTTAAGTGAACTGAATGGAAGAACCTATCCCATCTTATCTGCATACCATAGCCAACTCAACTACTACTATTTTCATATGTACACACACATACCAAGTGCATATTTACATAGAGGAATCCTTATGTCTTGCACTGTCTTGTAGTAAATGTGCATTCACATATTTAGTGCTTACTTAGATATATGAAGGTAGTAACACACTGTGAAAGACGAGGAGATGAAGACTATGAGTGAGTGAACACGATGCACTTGCCTACAATGTAAAACGTAATAGTGGAGAAGGAACCCGAGCAACCACTACATACATCATACACTCCTGAAATGCCATACCTAGTCAAATATAAATTCTCCCTGCTTCAGACAAAGCACAGTCGCTTTAGCGTATAATGATGAGTCGGGTCGGGTTACGTTACGTTACGTTTCTATTCATACAGACAGAACATGTTACTTTGAGCAGTCACCGAACCAACCGCATTTAGTCGTCTCGAATAAAATAGCGCAGCACTCACTACAATATATAATGGTGCACAGACAGAGAGAGAGATACTAGGATAGTGAAGCTAACACAGAACAACCCAAGCAGGTCTTCTCAAACAAGAGGTACTTAAATACATAACACACTCACAACTCTCCGCATAGGTACTATATGTATCTGTATTAACAAATAGAGTAATACGGTATTAGAGAGGATAATAGGTATGCATAGGTAGATAGAGTGTGTGTGGAGTAGTCGTCGTATTATTATGTAGTAGCACATTGATAGAAGAAGGTACTCCGGCTTACTTCATGGCCATGCCACGTTAGATCTCGAAAAGTAACAGACGGAAATGTGAAATCAGCACAGCGGATTTTGGGGTTTTGCATTGCATCGTAATTTATTGTGGGCATTAGTAACCTCGCAGATCCCCTCTTCTCTCCACTTCTCCCGTTCTTCTTTCTCCTTTTCTATTCTTTGAGTCGAGTTGGATGCAGTCAGCCTTTCTTCCTCTTACTTTCTTAGTATGTAGATATAAGTAGAGGCAGTTCCTTAATGTTTCTTTGCATATATAGCTCTCTTTTCACTTTTTACCTCCGTCTTACCTTTACAACTTTCCTCTTCGCTTTTCACCGTCCCTTATTTCATTCTGCTACGCTCCCACCTTCTTAGAACCTCTTAAGAAGGTAATAAAGCCCATACGTACGACCTTAAGAGTATGTATGCATTCATCCCATCACATCTTACTACTAACTTCTACTGAGAAAAGACTCAAGTCAAACTTTTCCTTCCTCCCGATAAAAAATTATTTTTGATCCCGACTTAACTTCATCGTACCAATGTTTTCTTCTCTTTTCCTAACTCACTTCCCACACACAAACCTTCTCTTTCTCACAATTTCTCTTGCAACTTTAACTGTCGAAAGCCAACGTATCAACATCAACTATCAACTCTACTCTATAATATAGTCTATACATGCTTTTACCGTTTCCAGCCAGATTCAATCCCATATGCTTCCCTCCTCCTACCGCTTAAAGACTACAAACTTCTATTTGTGTCCAAACTTTTTCTTTCTTTATTTCTATGTTTACAGGCATACTATGCAAAATAACTTCTATCTACCCACTTTACCAAACCTTATCATATCATCCACATCCCTATAATGTACACCAGGTATACATCCCATATAATTTCCATAACCTATAGAGACTTAAGCAAATAATACTTCATCCAGATGCAAACCGTATGCACTACCTAAACAGATAAAATGTTCAAACTTCTACTCAAAACTTCATTCCATTCAATTTAGGTTACGTTTTCAATCCCTACTTTTTAGCAATCCTTTCAATAATTACATCATTAATTTCAGCATGGCAATTACCTGTTCTAATGTTCCAACTTTAGCAATCAGATCAATACAAACAATAAACTTGTATGCTTTGACAATTAAGCTACCGTAATAAATGCCTTCCAATTACTTCTCTATAAACCTAGCTCACAATATATAACCTTCATAGTATACTGCTGCTAATACACGAACCAATAGGATTTAAGTAGGTTTAATGAATAGGTATTCTTAGGCTGTGATTAATGTACATAGCCAAGGTTTAAGTTTTATCAAGCTACTAGAAATGCGAACCACACATTGTTCATCACACATTTATTATCTGTACAAAGTTGAGTTACAGAACAAAGTGATTTCAACTAAACCCGCTTTCTAACTAATTGTAGTCGAATGAATACACACTAATTGTAAATAGCAGTTGCAAATTGCAATTGATTTACACTGCACAAAAGACTCTTCTCAAAGAGAGCATAAGAGAATTCTTATTGTGAAATTGCCTACATTTGTACTAACTATAAATAGTACACTATACAAGTGCGTTGCGTACTATACACATTGATATGCACTCTTAAGGTATTCTTTACTTGATAACACTGTGGTTAAAAATGGACACATGACATAATAGTATAGTGCCTATTTATATTTAGCTTACATCATTTATACTTAAGGTACATATTTTTTTCCCAATATATATATACCTACGTTGAAACAAATAGCTGGAGAATAGTATAATACGGTGTAGTGCTAAGAAGACAAAGGTATGCATATAAGCCTAGCACGACATTTGAGCCCCTGCGACTTAAGAGACCTCCGACTTTAGAGCCGAGCGACTTTTGAGACCGTCCTCTGTTGCTTCATTGAAGCTAGAGCCTATGCTTACTTACACTACCACTGTGCGGCCAGACATGCCCCATCCGGCCCACCGGCCCCACCCGCCCCATCCATCAGTTTAGGTTAGATTATGAAAAATTAGGTTAGGTTTTTCGGGGTGGGGCGGGTGGGGCCACTGTGCTGTGACTGTATAACTTGTCTTTTAAGCACGTGTGGACGTGTAACATGTAAGTAAGCATAGGCTCTAGCTTCAATGACGCAACAGAGGACGGTCTCAAAAGTCGCTCGGCTCTAAAGTCGGAGGTCTCTTAAGTCGCAGGGGCTCAAATGTCGTAGATTCATAACAGATTCAGACTAGATAATCTAGTCAAGTCTGAATTTGTTGGGACTCGAAGAAAATATTAGTAAATTGACTTCATCCGACTGCAGTTTAAGAACCTAAAATCGAATTGTGCAACTTGATTTTTCAAAGCTCATGCAAATTACAATTCTACGAGGACTCTTAAAGATCGTAAAATGTTTATCTTCTTTTATACACAAATTATATTTTTTGCGTAAGTTGAATTATCGTAAATTAAAGGTTTGTTAGCTAAAAACGTAATTTCGCAATGTTGCATTAGAGAACTAAAAACTATACCATTTACAATAAATTCATCTGCATTTACAGAGCGAACATTAATGTATACGAGTTCTAAAGACTCCTGTTGGCATCAGAGGTCATAAGGGACAGTCGAGAAAGTTGGCAGAGTTTCTAGGTATCTGCTGAAAAGGAGAGAAAGCTTTAAGTTGACTTCGTTTGCATTGTAATTAATACTCGTCAGAACCAATCCCATAAATTGAACAGGAGACAGAAAGACATTTAAGCATTATAAATATATTACTGAGTTTATGCAATCAACTACTTTCTGAAGCTGTACTATAAATCCACCATTAAAGCGAAAGACAGAATACGGGGCGAATAGTTTGTTCTATGCTAAATTGATATACTTCTGCCATTTTCCAACAGCGCACTTGGCTCCTACATGCTATGCTATCTCTAACTATTAAATACACTTAAAGCTACTGAGATGCTATAGGTTAGGTGTCCATTGTGAGGAGTTACCTAAATCCAAAAGTGTTGTAGAAAAACGTATGTTTATTAAAGATCATAAAATTACGCAACATACACGACCGAATATATTCCGATGTTCATATCTTTCGGAACAAACAGTAATTTTGTGATTCTTCCCAGCTCTTTGTACAGAACTTGATCTTTAATTATACATAGGCGTATTCAAGAACGTTTCAGAGGAAAGCTACAATGCGGCAGAGTCTCATCTTATACGGAGATTTATAAGAACACTCAGAAAATTTTCTTCCTTTGAAACGACAATGAGTGGAAAATAAGCAAAAATTAGTTTAAAATCGCCAATTGCAAATTTTCTTGCGTTTTGGGGATCGGCTTCGGCCATACATGAAAGCAGTACACAAACGTCTATAATTCCCAAAATGTTTTTACCGTTTACAACACAAGATTACTTACAACACAAGATTACCAAAGCGGCCATGATATGGAATAATAGTCTCATAAACATAAGTATTTAAATCAAGGTGTAAAACTGCTTTTCTTCTACTATCTGTACTTATGTAAGGCTTTTTTAATAAGTGCTAAAATTAATGTCACACAAATATGTAATACATAATTCCGAGTTATATTTCGTAATTACAATTCTTTGACAGTCAGTCTTATGTAAGTATTATTAGCGTATACTGATTGTTTCAGGATTTTGCTTACCTCAGCTCAAATATTGCAAACTGCAGCTTTTCTCACGACAGAATGGAACTCTATAAAGCTTGTATTGACCAAGACGAAGTAATTAAGTTTAACTTGCCTTTGAGATAGGTAAGTGATTTGATGACACTCAAGTATTTAGAACGCGTCTTCTTGGAGGAAAAGAATGCGGCTATGTATGTTGTCCCAGCATTTAAGCGGAGTGAACGAGAATCTCTGCCTTATACATTCGTCTTCAGTTGCACTGCATTGTTGACATTTTCTGAATAATTAAAGCTGAGCGAGAGAGGTTGGTGTGAATCTATCCAATCTTGCTCTCATGGTACACTCTCATTCCCTGTTTTAACTAACCCCACTTGATGTTGCTCTACTATTATCTATCCAGTAACCCCTTATCGCTCTAAACCTAGGAAATCTTAACTTTTCATATATTTTACTGATATTCAATTTTAAAATGGATATGCATTTGAGACATCTTCAGCTACTATAGCTAAATAATGCCGTTTCTATCTGTGTACGGGATGTATTATTTACCATCAGGTAGGAAACATAATATGATATCAATTTAGCCAAGGGTAAAAGGATCAATAAAATTCTTCTGACTGGGGTATGACACAAATTTATTTGGAACACCTTCCAGGAAAAACTAGTGTCCCTTGAGTTGATGCTCAGTGGTCACTGATTATTCTTGGGAGTTTCTGAGTACAAAACAAAGTCCACTCTTAACACCCACGTCAAAGAAGTTTCTAAAATTGTTAATTTTTTCGAATCGGAGATAAAAGCGGTATTAATAATAGTCATTTTAGTATGTTATGTATGTGTACATAATAATTTTTATATTTTAGTGTATTAGTGAGGTTTATAATTCCTGGATTGTTACTGTAAATAAATAAAACATGGGAAATTTCACCAGTTACGCATCAATTAGAAACATTTTGGAGAACTCCTTGATACACCTACCGTGCCATTTGACACAAGAGTGCCATAAATCCTGTGACAAACCATGACCACGCTTTCAGAGATAGAGACGATGATTCTCTTTTGGCATTGGCACTTCTGGAAATTGTTCTTGGAACACCATCGTTGCAATATTCCTTGTCGCAGAAGCAAAGCTTCCCTGTGTTTTCACCTGTGGTCTCTTTACATCCGAGTCTGAATACCCCATCGGGAAAAAATTCCGTAAAATTAGCAGCTTCTTCAGGCAGCATGCACAACTTTTCGTGGACAGTTTTTCCGTCTGCAGAAGTGTATGTGTTTTCATAACAATATTGAACTGCGTCTCTCTCATAAAGATTTTTGCAATCAACTTTAACTGGTTTGTTATCTTCCCCGCAATGAAGTCCTTTATTACACTCCCAACACTTTAATCCTATCATTCAAATGACAAGGTTTCGAGTTATTAAATTATCTCAATCGGTCAAAGATATCTTTTCAAATATAGCTTTGAAATCACTTTGAAATCATAGAATGGCCATAGAAATTAAAAATCTCTACTTTATACCGTAGCAAAGAGTTGGTAGAAGCATTATTGAGGACAGGAAAACTTTGTATATCTTCATTGTAATGTCGACAGAAATCCGCAAAAGTTAGTTGAGACCAAGAACAACAGTCATCAATTCAAAATACACAGGAAAAATAAACCAACGACTCTAGTAGTCCACTTAAATTATACTCGTATCGGATAATGAAGTTAAAGTACTGCTAACTTGGTAAAGCCTAGTCAAGATCTTGGTCAAGATCCTTGTACTTTTCATTTCATAATATTAACTTTATTGATAGTAAAATTACCATGGATAATGACAAAATATTTTTTGTGGTAAAATACTAAAGGCAAGTCGCCGTTATTACTGCGTGACTGCGATTCTTAAGGCTTTGGTGCATACGTTTTGGAAATCTCAGATGATTATCAAAATACACTACTACTATTTTCTGCATTTGTTTCAAAATCTCCAAAAGTTCTGACACAATTTGGTCATGTCGTACATATTTGGAATGGCAAACGCATTGCCTTGTAATTTACTGTAGAAAATTTTCGATATTTTGACCTATTTGTACACAGTTCTAATTTAAGCGTCGAACTTAGGGCAAAATTCGATAAAAAAATCTAATCATTGTTAGTGCTAAATACTTCCATAAATTCGAAAATATTCTGCAGTAAATTTCAAGGCAATGCGTTTGCCATTCCAAATATGTACAACATGACCAAATCGTATCAGAACTTTTGGAGATTTTGAAACAAATGCATAAAATAATAGTAATGTATTGTGATAGTCATCTGAGATTTCCAAATCGTATGCACCAAAGTCTTAAATCCAGTCTTTCATTAGCGTTTCCTGCATAATTTAAGAGAACACGATAAATGAAAGAATTGGATCCTTGTCTATTGTAGAAAATATGCATTTTGATACTAGGGGCCGTTCGCCACCAGCTTTCTCTTTCTCTCACTCTAAAAAGTCTTTTTTCCAGTTGGAAATAAGAAAACAAACAAAACAAATTTTCAATATATATTAAATTCACATTTTAGAAATAGAAAATTACATTTTTCTTCCAGTATCACACTGGGTCATAACGGGCTAAAGAATATTTACTTTTCTATTTATTGAAATTTTAACACAAATTTTATTTTTGTTTAAATAGACAACAGAAGTAACTGTAGAAGCTGAAATTGCTGGACCTTCTCGCCCTCTTCACAGTCACAATGTTACATAGCTTGTTGACCGCTTTTGGAGTCTTATTGAGTCAATTAAGATTTTACAAGACTAGACTGGACGATATTTATACATTGCAGCGAAATAGTGACAAAGTCGCAATCGAGTCAGAAGAAAATAATAAACTGGAGGAAACTGAAAGCAACGACCGAATGGTTGTGCTCATTTAGTACACGGCTCTTCGCCCTGGACAGCATGTGGGAAACTCTCTGCTGTCAGAATCACTATGCGCAGGTTTCGTGTAGCATAATTAAGAATCTCGTCATTAAGCTTTATAACTACAAGTCAAGCATATTTTTTATTTATATGTTCAAAACTTATCCTTAACAAACTCAGATCTGTTCACCAACACCAAAAGAGGCCATATAAATCTTGTGATTGCCATTATAAATTGCTATTGCTACTTAAAAAACTATTTTGTATTGTCTTGCTATCGTCTTGTTAGTTGATTCTTCAGGCTTTGACAATTCCGTTTTCTTCACCTCGTAAGTAAGTAAAGGAAAAGACATTAAATGTATAAATAGTAAATTATGCATATAGCACAATCGCAATATTTGGTAGATTAAGGGTGTGCGATACCCGGCCCCTGAATAGGCACTAAATGTATTTTTGCGCTTCAGAAGATCATGGATAACTCAAAAAATAATTTATGTACAATTCTTTGGTAAGGTTTTTTCGAAAC
>JABASH010005195.1:0-12499 GCA_019776445.1 Tomocerus maximus | reverse complement strand
CAGTTAAAAGATAAATATGCTTATAGAAAATAGTTCATAAATTAAACTAATTGTTTTTCAGTGCAACTGTATCACTAATTTTCTTTTTGAGAGATATGAAATTTACATGCATCTATTTACCTCTATTTTTGTCATTATGCTCTATGGTTGCTATTTCTTATTGGAAGGTAGTATGGGTATATTTAATAGTTATTGATAAATCATCATAATATCATAAATGTTGTCTTCATCATGTGTGTTTACTCATAATGTCAGTATGACCATTTAGTGTTTGTGAACATGACGCAATGCCATATAGTAACCCTCCACCAACGAAACACTGATTAATCATTAGAATTGCTTTTTAATGATTAATGCTTAACATTTACTTATCAGTTCATAGAAGATTTGACTTTGACCGAATTATTTTAATTCCTAGTTGGATCCATTTGCATAAAGAAACCTAACTAAGCTAATTGTGTTTAGATTGTGGCATAATTAACTACCAACAGCACATATACTCTTATTACGAAAGGGACGGACGCATTTCATCATACTATTTTCATTTTTTTGCCATGCCCTTTACTGTTGCCATAAATTGTTAACAAATAGTTAACCTAAGTACTTATGTGGTATGATCTAGTGTGTCACATTTGCAGATTTAATATACAGGCCACTGTTATATTTAAGAACGCTTGTACATTCATTTTCATACTTTATACTCAATCCCATAGAAAAAAATATATTTTTGAAATCCTATGATTCCTTGCATTGCATTGAATCGTTTTATGGCTACACTGCAGATATGCACATAACGTACTTAAAGTTGAGATATAATTATTAGTCTACTGGCTAAACAACACTACAGTCCACTATTAAGATCTCTATCTTCAATAAATGAGAGTCAATTTTGCCTACTACTGTGCGAAAGATTAAATCTATAATACGTAACTGTAATTATTTGCTCTATTATTTTACGTTCAGTGGTTCAATGTCAAGCCGCACCTCTGTAGGTAACTATTTACCTATACTATACTTTCCATTGCTGTAGGTATTACACATAATATAAGTGGTTAGGAAAAGTAGTACGTAGGTAGATCGTCTTTTACAGACAGACATTCAATAGCATATGCTACAGACAAACTCTTACAATGACAATTCGATTAAAAAGATCCACAATGAATATCCAATCACTTTGTGTGGACTGAGATGTACTCTAGCAAAATGTACATCTTAACCTTACAATCATCTACAGTAGTTGGTAAGAACATGCCTATACAAGTCATTATGTTCGTCCAACTAAGGCGAGGAAAGTAAACTTGGCGATTTCCAATTAATGAATGATTAATGCAATTTAGAATCGTAATCGTAAATATCTCGTAAATAGTAATAGCCGCACGTATACGATGTAATTTTACAGGTGCGGTACTCAATTTGTCATTTGTTTGTTACCATTTATATACATAAACATAGCACATAAACAACTATTAGCTATGCAAGTGCCAAAGTACATTTTGTTTATCATACACGAGCATTATGTAATCATTTAAAAATGTGTGGAAGGGCAGGGGCTTTATTATACGTTTGCCGGATTCTACGTTTTAAAATTATAAAAATTCTAAATAGATTACCAAACCATTCATCTTGTGATCAGTTAATTGAATTTAACCGAATTATCATGTAACCGAAAAAAATATTAAAGACAATGAATGAATCGGGGATGTTTGATTGTGATAACCAAGTTATAGGGGTAATTAGTCAAGTTTGTAAGTTACGTGAGTCAAGTAAAAATTATTACACTCATCATTGAAACTTTAATTTCAAAATGCGATCTATCTTCCTATTCTTTTTCCGCATAGTACAAGTACATAGTACCTATGCTATAATATGAAAGAGTCACGCTCACGCAACCTTAGTACTTTGACCATTTACAATATCCCTGCAAAAACGAACCTTGACTTTGATGGCTTGTGTCAGAAGCATGAATGAGACTTGACAGGTGGGTAATCGCGTCTCAATGTCAATGCCACAGTGACCCTAATTAATACCCAAATATTCAGTACACTGATGTTGATGTCTTATACACACCTAGTAATTAGCAAATTAGTAGAATTATTAACCAAATGTTTGCAACAATTATAAGCAAATAAAATATGACTGTAAATGTAAATATGGCTGTAAATTAAAGGTCAATAAACAATCTGTGATAAGTGATAATAACTGCAATAAGTCTGCCATTTCCACATTACTCCCAGTTGACTTTATTAGTTGCAGACAATTATTATGTCGTATCTAATTAGTAATAATTATCGTTCAAGCCCTTAATGAGTCAAACCCGACCACATCCAGTACATTTACTGTGATAAGATAATAAATGACTTCTTTTCATTCGTCCTGCAAAGTTTAATTTATTCTTATTGACTATGTCATATATAAATTGCATGTAGACAAGTATAGACATGGATTTTTCCATGATAAATCCGTGTTTACCATGTACTAAATATTTACTAAAATCTTAATACCTTAGTAGTTAGTTGTGAATGTAAATGACATAGGCACCCGTTTTCAGTATAATTGTATCAAGCATCACGCCTACTCATTTGCTTGCTAAACTTGTTACAAGTCTTTTCTTTCTTCATAAGATGGCACAAATAGTTTCTGAAAGATACCAAGAATAGCTTCATATCGTAAAGGAGCATTTCTTCGTGGTATTTTAGTGTGCACAAACAAACGTAGTTCCCTATTCAGTTTATAATCTAAATATAACTTTCCTTTTTGCGAAAAGCAGAGGACCAAAATATACTAGCGTGGATATTTTCAAAATCTACATGTAAGTAAATGTGCAGCGTTTCAATGTTTGTAAAGGATCATTTAAGATTCAGTTAATTTTTCAGTGTAAAACTATTTATCAGTATGTTACATCCACTTCTAATACCCAACGTAAGTGAACATTTTAATTTACTAAACTCATAGCATTGTATTGTGCATTTCATTGCGCTAAATAAGGGTATCTCGTATTACGCTACAGTACTTACGTTTTTACTAATACGTAATTATTAATTTCTCTTTTTCTGGAATAACGGCAGGTTCTGGAATCTTTAATGGAATATCTGCCTGTACAAGTGATCGAGTCAAGTCGGTTAGTATGTACTCAATGGAACTACGAGGGAAGCAAATCCCTGCGGAAGAGAAAAATAATAAAATTTCCCACTCTAAAATCCCTAGTTGAATATATGTCACTGTATTCTGACGCTAAGCTCATCTGCGATATATTTCCTCATTGCAGTTTTGAACTGCAATTTCAGTTTACAAATGACGATGTTCCTTTGATCAATCAATTTTTTATTTGCTTTAACGAAGACATAAAATTACTAAACCTGATTCTTGGAATGCATTTTTTTCAAGGAGAACACTTGGCTTTTATTCTAGAGGTTGCAAAAAATTTGGAAATTCTTCAGCTTCATTTGAGTTATTCATTCAATCCGTATTTAAGATTTCCCACATTCAATGTCATGATACCCTCTCTTAGGCATTTAGAAATTGATATCTGTGGTTACGATAGCGTGTCAGGAAGCGCAACAATTTTGCTTCATAGCCTATTTTCTCTAGCGACAAATCTAACCAGCATTTCGTATATGGGCTCTGATCCTAAACGGACTCCTTCGAAATTCAAATTTATCTTGACAGAGATCATTTTAACTGCTCCGGTTGAACATTTAAGAAAACTAGCACACTTAAAGTTCCTGATGAAAGTTGACGAAGACAGCTTAGTCACTTTACTAGGAAGTCAATTTCCATTGCAAACTCTGTATTTAGATTTGTGGAATAACGTTGATGACTCGGAAACAGATAATTGCGTGTCTTCGTCTACACTAGAAGCTCTGATGAGGGGATTGGCCCCGACGCTTAACAAATTGTCATTAGATTTTCCATGGCGGAAAGAAGTAAGCTATTTATTTCGATTTCCAGTGACAATGAGTTGTTTGCATTCCCTCTCTCTAAATGGAATAGAAGGTGCTTTGACAGAGTTGCTCAGAAATTTGCCACAACTGAAATATTTGGAGGTTTCTCAATTGGATCTCGAAGAAGCTTTTCCAAGAACAACTTCAAGCAGCCCTGTCAATTGCTGTTTTCACATGACTGCACTTAAGTTGGAATATTGTACCAATCAAAGTGCAGTCACAATACGAAGAATAGCGAGATTGTTTCCAGAACTAAAGCGACTTGAGATAACTCACATTGAGAACAATGTTGCCCACGCTATTTACAAGGAAATGTCAGGCTTGTTTTATTTGTATATGCATGGGACCTGTCTAAGTGACGAGGGTATTTGCGGGATACCAGACCAAGTTTCGAAGCAAGAGAAGCTGGCAGAGTCTGTTTTTGCCAATGTAAAAAGCCAAGACGGAGAGAAACTTAGAAGATACAGTTATATAGCGGATTTGTCTGGTAAATTATTTTGAATACTCACTCATATCTTGATGTGCCTGTTTGCTTCTTTAATTGAAACATTTCATGAATATTTAGACTTGCGTCGCTTAGAATTGGACTCGCACTTGATAACTGACATTGCCGTTGTGTATGGTATTGTTGACTGCAAAAGTTTGAACCATTTGATACTTAATTATTCTGAGGTAGGTTCTTCATAGATGAATATTTAATTAGCTATCATAATCAGTATCTTGATAATTAACTACGAATACGGAGATTCTCAAAAACACCAATGTTATTTTATTATCAGCTAACAGAGGCTTCCATCACAGCTTTTGAAAAGAAATGGGGGAGGACAAGGAGTTTTGAATCAGAACACCGGATTGTCATTTAAAGGCCTCATTGTACTGTACTCTTAATTGATAGCAATTGTTACCAAATAAAATTAGACTAGTTAACGATAAACTTATTGATTCGTTAATAAAACGTACTCTAATTAGTTGAAACTTGAAGAAATTATTTACCTTGGCATCTTTGTAGATTAAATTCAAGATATGGAAAGAAAATTCTTTGTTTTGTCAATGAATAGAGTTAAGGCTGGACGATACAGTACCCACGGGGGTTGAGTATCAATGTTCTGAGCATCGACTAGGCAGCCTTAAGTGTTAGTTTACATTCGTAGGTAAATTGCACATCTGTTTTGATATTTCTTCTCTACATGACAAGAATGGCAAAACTGATTCGCACGTGGGTATTTGTTGGGCATATTGCTGATAAAATTCTGCAGACCAGATGAGAATATTTGAGACATAACTAAGTACAACTAAACATACCTACTGCATTCTTTTTGAATTAATCAGCAAACTCATTCCATTCATTCATCCCCTCATAATGTTCTGCAATAATTTTAGTGAATAAGTGTTTGGTTTGGGTACTTTATTTAAAGAAAACTGGTAAATTCCATTAACATTTAATCACATAGTACTATCCCGATACAATCTAGTGAGCTCATTTTGGTGTTATCTGGTTAACCATGGTTTGCAATCTTTGCAGTATGTGTATCCATATGCTAATAGATATGGTCACATTGATTTCTTTTAAGCTACTACTTGAACGTACAGCCCTATAGTGTTTACATACTACAACTCCGTAGGAAGCCCGCAATAAGTGGTTCGGTTGTCTCATCCACCATGACGGTTAAAAGTCTGACGTGTCAAGTTTGAGAAATGACAGTTTTAGAAAATGACACGGACAAACAGACAAGATCAGAAAACGCTTTCCTAATGCAATCCAAATGGATATACTTATACTTAAAGTTGCATAAAGTCAAGTAAACGTATTTTGTATTTAACTTTGATGGTTGATAAATGAGAATGGAAAATATGAAGCTATAGAATGGGCTATAAATAAGAAGGATTCTTCTCTGAAAGGGTTACATTTTTTGGCAACAGGCCACCCTCTGCCTATATACAGTACATAGGTAATAATATATGCGCTTTTCCCGAGTTTCATCCTGTGTAAACCCACGATGGGTGCATCACAGGAGTTTACATAACCAACCTAAAGTGTTTGAAACAGCAAATGATATACAAACAAGTAAAGGGTGCAGACCATCAATATTTCGAAAGAGTTACATTATGTAACTACAGATACATATGCTAGGAGTTTATTATAGCATACCGATGCACAACTATGTATTTACACGTAAAACTACAACCTAGAAGTTCTTTTACGACGTACTCTGCACTCTGCACTAGCTGCAAACACAAACATACCTTGGCCATAATCAGTCATTAGAATTTCTTACTCGACTGCATTAGCATTATTTTCAACTTAGATTAGCATCTCCGTTCGTTTATGGATTTTCTTTTTACCTTTTCGGAGCACCCACTGAAATTCTTTAAGACACAAAGATGCATGTACGAGTAATCTCACTAAAATCGCTTTTATTATCTTGCAAACAAACCATTGTACTTTTTTATTTTCCATGCATAGCTCAGCTCGTCCCCTACCATTGCTAATGTATATTTACCGAATAATAAACTTTTCTTTTACTGTGTCTTATTTACTATAAAATACATAGAACTTGGGAATTTAGTTTCAGTTTCTGGAACGTCACGCACTAACCAATTACGTGCACTAAAACTTTTCACTCAAGTTAACAGCCGAAACTTACGCATGCCGTACAAACACAAACACCCATCCTAATAATTTGAAGTTACACGCTTTTTTGAATTACTTAGGAAATTGCTTCTACTCGTGCGAATTTAATTTATATGGGCAATTTCATAATTTTATGCATAATTTCATAGCGTATAAGACAGTATGGGTAGTATAGACCGAATCTTCAGAGTTGTTTATTGGTAGAAGTAATTTTGTCATGCTCTTTTCTTCGCTGTAAGAATAACTTTATCGATATTCTAGATCACAGCGTCATCTCCTTATAGCCAAATTCTAAGGAACTTGGCTAACCGAATCAAGCTGCAATTTCCTCCATGTAACCCGGAACATCCTTAATTCCCAACTGTTGACTGCTACATTGTGCTAGCTAGCAGAAAATTCAAGCCAGAAAACATCACATTATGCAAACGGAGCAAACAAGATTCATATGGGGAATTCGTAAACCGAAATACAGTTACATGACGAATTGAAACTTTTCTCTCAAGTGAGCATAAGACATCCCTTTAATATTTGGGTGCTCTAACATATGATGACTCCATAATTAACAAAGTAGTCGAATGTCTGTGCCCTGGGAATATTTACATTGGGTAATCCAGCAGGGATGTGCTACACAAATTGTTAATCTGACTATAGAATTTTTGTCATCATCATAAATACCTGACAAAAAACCCGCAAGGCAATGCAGCAATGTCAATGCAACGCAGCAATGTCTGCTCTGCTAGTTGTTCTGCTCCATTTCAATATCCGCCCAAAGTCTTTACTGCCAGAATACTTTAGACTATGCATCAATACAATTCAAAAATACTTTTATTACACTTCAGCATAAAACAGGCTCATAATATATACTCGATAAACAATATTCAGCATAATTATTGACCCTACCCTACTCTACTACTCCTCAGGATGTTACCTATTTGCGATTCTTTACCCGAGAAAGTATTATGTATCAGTTAAGACTCAAATATTCTTGAGCTTTGGAGAGAGTTGAATATAAATTGGAGATGTAAATGGATTGGTAGTAGAAAAGCAATAGAATGTTTGGGGGCTTGAATTAATAGAACATTATAGGGAACGGGAGGTTTAAAATTTTTGTTTTGAATTTGAGACGCCTCTTGAGACGTGTGTAAGTGAAGAAGACTCACATTTCATTCCTCGGCTTCCCCGATGCTCTGAAAGTCTTATTGTGATATAGAGCGACCCAAGGAAATGGAAGTCAAAGAACCTAATAAGATTCTCCATTACATTGTTTTGGAGCAAGATAAAGTGTTTCTTTGTAATGCACGGTGTGTCTATACTCCTAATGGTGACTTGGCATTCGGTAACACACTCTCTGTCTGTACTGTGTTTCTGTTGAGGAGAATGATGAGTCGGGTGCTACAATTTACTAGAACGTAATAGTAGTGCACTCCAGTGCAGTGCAAGTATCATTCAACACTCGGGACAAGTGCAAAACTATGAGATGCCATCCTAAACAAAGTTCTCTGGGTGAAAAGCAGAGCGAATGATGTGAGAGGAAGTTCCTAATCTAACTCCACAGCGATGTCCTGGTGGTTTAGCAAAGTAATAGTAGAGTAAATGTTAAACGCAAAGGAAAGCATGAAAGGTATTTCTCCGGATGTGAGTTCTTCAGATTAAGATTAGTATTTAATGCTTACTTAGTGTGCAACTGAAGTGTACGAGTAGGTATGCCTCTTATTTATACAGGCAGACACAGAGAAGAGTCTGTGGAAGAGGTGAGCTGAGTCACTTGAGCAATAGCGAATGTATTCATTGAGTCGGGATAGGAGGATCCTTGGGATGCACAAACTGAAGATGAGCTCAAGTGAACTGAAGTGAACTGACTGAAGCACTAGAATAGAGTTGAAGTTTAAAGGAGCATTGATTCTATTTTAAGAAGCTTACTCTAATGCCCGCATCCGGGTTATAAATAGTTTTCAGTTAGTTTTCGTTTGTGTGGGAATAGTGTGCATTTACGGTACACACTCGTCGTGCATAGACTTACATAATAATACACATACATACATAAGTATACAAGAGTGAGATGCAATAAGCCAACTTATGTGGCGGAGAACAGCTCCGGTGCTTCGTCCGATGACTTGCTTTGACTTGGCTTGCTTGTCTTGACTAGTTGACTCCAGTCACCGTTGCATACGAATCCTGGCTTTTATCCTTTGGGTTGGACCTTATCATTAATAATAATCTAACAGATTACGCATTGCTGCTACTAACAATAAGCAAACTGTTTTCCTAACACCGTCTATTTACACAGCCACAGACAAGCCGCATAACCTTCTTCAGGAATTAACTCCCAAAGTCCGTCCAGCCAGACAAACAAACCGTTTCGCAGTTTACGTTCTACAATTGTCACATTGTTTTGAAATTCGTGCATTGGAATTTCCTTTTATTAAACATCTCTGTGCAGTGATCCTATGGATTTATTTCCGAACCAGAACCATTTGTAGCATACTGTGCTATAAAATTGCTGCAGATTTATCATCATAGTGAAAATAAGTCATAATTTGCAATCCTCATTAGTGAATTGTGACCAGGATTGCATACTCCGCAATTTGAACAACAAGGGATGTTTGCTTCGATATTTTGTTTATATGTGAACGTTTTGTGCACTTGTAGACTTGTATTATGATAGTTTTCATCAAGGCAAGATAACAACATTAACAATGTTTCCATCATCATCACCATCGCTTAAGGATGTGAAAATTTGAAATATTTTCTCTGAAATTATTTGTCAGGTACACTGAAGTGAAATATGAGTAGGGTTCCTAGTTGTTTTATCTGAGTAGTTTATTTGAACTTCCATGATTTACTATGCAACAACATACTGCGCATCATTCTGAGACAAAACACCAAAAGCCATAAGAATCGGAGATGTGGTTTACCTTTCGTTATATTGTAAACAGACCCGGAATGTATGATATAGTTAGTAATCTAATGATCTTAAGTATCTCAGCCAGCCAACAAGCCTAATACTTTCCTGGATATCAAACCGACTCCTTGGTTCTAGTTCTTCGTGTGGTCTCTGTTTTGTGCGATATGTTTTATTGTCTGAACTAAATAGTAAAATGAGTCGAAGAAGTGGCGGTGCACGACGAAGACAATGGTGGTGTAGGATTTTATGGACTTTCTCCAATTACTCATCCTGTTGGATTTTCTTATTGTTGTCCGCATTTTTCTGTACTTTTCACTGTGGGGAGGCATTGCACGCACTAAGTCCCAGAGTCGTCTTCACAAAACAAGGGCCTGTACAGGGAATACTTGGTCCAGGAAATATTCGTCCCCCTTCCAATTTCAATTTTAGGAACTACGGCAGTCTTCCTGTTGTTGAAGTAAACCACTCTAAAATATTTTTCATACTCATCGAGCAGTAGGTATAAAATGAAAATGTGAATTTGCAGATTTTCAAAGGCATTCCATACGCAAGTCCACCTGTAGCTTCTCTGCGTTACGAGAGCCCTGCTCCTTTAACCCCTCGCTCAAAGCAAGAAGTTTATTCAGCAAATGTGACGAAGCCGCCTTGTCCAAGATATCGTGCCGAAGTTCTCAACCGGACCAACTATCCCGAAAATCCCCTCAGAGCTCTCAAGAGAATGATTGATTTAGATGATTGTCTTTACTTAGATATCTACGCTCCACTGAACAGTAAGTTTTCACGAATCCCATTTTTTGCATTTAAACTAGCTTAGTAGATCTCATTGACATTTGTTAGGCGAAAGAACTGTGTCATAAATGCCATTGTAGCTTTGTTTGATAACACAGCGGAGAAAAATCGTGGACAGGGCCTGGCCGTTCTCGTGTATGTGAATTCCCAGCAGGACGACCCGGAAGACCCATTTGACGGAAGTAGCTTCGCAGCAATTGGAAATGTCATCGTCATTTCTTTTCGTTACCGAGTGGGTGTACTTGGCTTTTTACAGCCTGGCTTCTCCGAGGATGTGCGAAGTAATTTCGGTCTTTGGGATCAGCTGGCGGCTCTTCAGTGGATTAAAGTACTACTTCTAATAATGTGGCTTTACAAATAATTCTAGCCACACTAATACAGAAAGCGTTCTGTTATGCACTCATACGCAATTTGCGTTTAGTAAGCAATGCAATATAATATGGCATCGCTATGCAGTTGTAAGTAACATAAGGGAGCTTTAAAATCTAAGACATGATGAGAGATAAACACAAATGTTATCTCTGAGACAGCCTGTGCAGAATATCTTCTTTCAGTGGCACTACACTTTTGTATTTTCCTCCAACACTGACATTTATCTTGACTACGTCTATTTATCTCCTACTTATGCTGACTAAAGACAAATCCCAAATGTCAATCTTGAATCTAATTCTTACCAGTACCTAGGCGAAACCATGAATTCGATTTACTAACTGTGTAAAGACACTGACTGCAGGATGTAGGTGTATAATAATATTATGGAAATCGTGATATTGGCAATGATAGTATGGTATGGGGTATTTGTGTGTTGGTAAATAAAGTATCGCGTAAATAATTAAAGGATTCATTTCCTTTGCATGTAACTGACGGAGTATTTTTAGTCAAGATGTACTTTACTTGCAGGTGAATATCGAAGAATTTGGAGGTGACCCAAACCAGATTTGCTTGATGGCTTATGACATGGACGCAACTCTAGCAGGACTTTTGGCTTTGTCACCTGTCTCACAAGCTTATGATGGTTGGTACCCTATTTTATATTTCCAGTCTTTGTCTTTGTCAATTATTTTCCAAATGTACGTAAATTCCCTCATCATTAACTGTTCCCATCTCTTTTTCAGGGTTATTTCACAGGCTGATTCTATTAAATGGCTCCCCATTTGCGCCTAACAGTATCAACTTAAGACCTTTGGAAACAACGGTAAGACACTTTGTTTACTATATATTATAGCTGCCACGGTCGTGTTTTCTCTGATATGTTGCCCACCAATATTATGTACACCAACGAGATACACTGTATCCATCCATACGATACTCCATTACAATAGTACCAATACCAACAGCCCATGTAAATACATTAGAGGAAATGGTAAAATTCTTATAGAAAATAAAAAAATATCCAAATCACATGAAACTATGGTGCAGGATTCTTATTAGGATTATTAAACTTATAAACTTTCAAAAGTAAAAATAATGAGTTTCATGCTTTGGAAATGTAAATCAACAATTTCCCCCTTTATTAGGATGGCAATGGCAATAGTTGTGTACATTGCACAGGTTAATTGAGTATCATACATCAACAGTCGGAAATTACCGTATCTACCATTGATTGAATATATTTAAACTTTATTTGAACAAATATTTATGAAAGGACTTGAATTTTAGTTTCAGTTAGCCCGTGCCTTGAAATGTCCTTTGGATGACAGAGCAGGAGGTCTTATCAACTGCCTTCGGAGGGTGACAATTCCTCAACTGCTTGGAGCTGCAGAAAGTGTGGGGAATCCTCTTCTGTCATATCCATTTGCCCCGACTATGGACGGAACGATAGTTCGAGAGGATGCCAATCAAAATGGACTCGGCAACATGAATAAAGATATGCTCGGGAAATACGATTTGCTCTGTGGGATCAAAGAAGGACCTATTCTACCTAAAATTGGAAGACCTATTGTGTCGACCATGACTTTAGACAGCTTTGTTACAGCTGCCATAAAGATCATCATGAAAATGGAAACTGGTTCAGAACCAACAGAAAACGCTAAAAGAGTAAAATCCCATTTGTCTCTTTCCTGTGCCTTCAAAGCATCAATATGTTTCACTTTTATTAATTTTCGGATTGCAGGAGGTGGTCAGCGCGATCTTAAATGAATATGGTCCTTCGCCTAATATGCGAGAACTTGTATCAGATTTCCTAATGGTCCATCCAATGATAGATCTGCTGAATACACATTCTCAGACTGG
>JABASH010005194.1:0-12501 GCA_019776445.1 Tomocerus maximus | reverse complement strand
GTATGTAGCTTCACTCTGTTCTGCATGTGCTGACCAATCTGTCCCTTTTGTCCTTAATCTCCAGTCTAAAAACTTCATTCCTTCTAAGTCCTTAAACATCTACATGCTCAGGTCTTTGCAATAATATCCAAGCAGACTTCGAAATCTTGAAACTGAAGATTTATTTTACTCAAACCAATAGCATATTTTGTCGTTACCCGCATAAGTGGCATCATCTACTCCATCAAAACAGGAATGCAATTAAATCTCTACAGCTGACCGAGGGACTACTTAAGAATAGTAATTATCCGCAAGCGTAAACCAAAACATAGTCATGAGTCCAACTGCGAATTCTGCTTGCAGAATTATTTCACAGGTACTACTTAATTGTGAACGAATTGACGAAAAGGTGAGTGATGCTTGGGTGAGTAAACCCAAACAAGAAAGAATGGCGATTGAATTGAAACACAGTTTCGGAGTGTTGGAGTAAGTAGACCATAAACAATCACAATTTCTCGAGTAAAAGGTGGGGACGAATTACGTGTCGATCGAATCCAACTGAGCTACTTAGTATACAAATAATATTATCCTTAGTACACAATATAATACCATAAATCTCAGAGCTATGTAGAGCACAAAAGAAGAACATAATCCATCCATATGTATGACTGAATAATACCATTCATATTTATGACTGTATAATATCGTAGCATTATTTATGTGGCAAGTCGGTAGTGGTAACAAAGTCCTATGGTACGAGTACAGCATTTATTAGCGCACCACGTACGCATTGTCTGGCACCTGTTTAATGCATAGGCTAGTGCCTGGCGGAGTGCGTACTCAATGCAAATCATCTTTCTCTTTTCATGCCATTTCAAACTCTATTGAAACACAGTTGTCTACTTCACCTTTTTACCCGGGTGCTTACGATTGAATTCTTCTGCAACTTGTCTTGATAGGTAATCAAGACAAGTTTAGGTTCGTTACCAATGAACTGATTACCATTGAATGTCTCACTGTTTCACAAAAGTTGCATGGGCAAAGATTTGATTGGCACGAACAGAAAAAACTTATTTGCCGTGAATTACGCACAACGTAAACGCAGTCAAACAGACACCAATTAAATAGGTACCCGGTCATTGCATTCGTGGTGCCCTACCAAATCCGGAACTCAGCAGCCAGCCTATAATATTATATTTAGTATAGGTACTCTAATCGGTCGACCTTTATAAACTTTAAATGAATACAAACTTTGCTGATTAGAAGAACAGCTTTTTGGCAGGCACAATAAACTTCTTTTGGAATTTTAAATTCACTTAGTCTTACAATATTTGTAGATTATTAATTATGACTCGATTTCGTAAGTATTGGCTGTAAATTATTTCGTAGCAGTAACCATCTCTGTTATACTAATAAAAATAAAATGTCAACAGAAAGGTAGTAAGTATAATATTTACATTTGTGAATAACAATAACTATAAAATCTGAAAAGCCGTTTGACTATTCGTCAACATGATGACTCTGTCAAGAAAATAAGGATCTGTTTGGAAATATTTGACACATAGCTACAAATTCAATAGAATTCTTGACTGCAATTAGTAAAGACATGTGATGAATGACACTTATTGTAAAAATACAACTCCAGTTTCTCTCAAAACCGGCGACTACTATATGTCTGCAGTAGTAAGCAAGTGACATGCCACTCGTCCACACATCTGTTCATCCATGTAACCAATTCCACTCAGAATATATGATTAACATTTTCTCCCTGTCCTTATACATATAGTTACCAGCACTTAAGACAAATCAACTCATTAAGAGTCCACGCAACTACTCTGAACTAACAAATTCTGAGTTCAACGACAGCGACTACATAGCCACCTGACTGAACTCCGCGATCGTAGAAAGACAATTGTTTTGCAAGTCTGCGTAGAGAAAAGAGAATCTCGTCAATCGTATTCTTAAACATCATTGGTCGATATCATATCGTTACAAAATCTGCAGCAAGAGAAAACTGCAGTGGATAGTACAAACGTAAAATATCATCCGCTTGCATCATCGTCATAAGAATAATAATAAGTAGGTCAGACAGAAGAAGAAAGTTGCATTGTTGGCCAGACCACTGCGCAGATATAGAAATCCTAATTTGTAGTATAAGCTAATGTATAACAAGCCCGTAGCATTTCATCGTTGACATATTTTTAGGTTAGTTCTTGGAGGATTTCATCTTTCGTCGATTCGATCGTAGTCGTCTGTCGTTGCGTTATTTCGTTTTCGCACTTGAATGTGAACTCGACAGCTTCTGCCCCACGGCGGCCGCCATGTCGATTCCAGTCACAGCTTTCACTGCGGGATTTAAAGCGGCAATTGTCTTCGTCAGCTCCCCCACCAAACTACTTCCATCTACACAGTCAATTTAACATTAGTATTAATTATTATTATTATTATTAATTATTGGATTGTAGTTATCAATTACATGCATCAGAATAATAAGAAAACGAACCTTTATTGCCCCCAATAATGAGAATTTCCTGAGTTTTGGCCAGTGGAGCAGAGACTTCAGCAGCAATTTGGGGTAGAGCTTGAGTAACCATCGCACAAATCTGAAAATCATTATGAGAACAGATTAATAATATGTATTCAGACCAATTAACAGAAATGAGGGACGTACCCCGGCATGTCCGAACGAAGAGTAGGCCGCAGCTTTGCTTTTCATTGCCTCAGCCTGGGATTTCCCAATGGCCGCAATGGCTTCGGCCTCCGCCCCTCCGATCTTTCTGATTCGTTCGGCCTCCGCCCGAGCCTCTTCCAAAGTTTGCGTCCGCCTTCCCTCCGCTAAAACAAGAAATCATTTTGAAACTCGTCTACCTACTGTAATTGCAATAAGTGGACTCTTATGGAACAGGGATTGGCGAGTGGATACTGACCGACAGCCTGGAGACGGTAGGCCTCAGCCTCGGCGGGGAGTTTGACGACGGCGATCAGATCCCTCTCTTTGCGCTGCACTTCTTGCTCCTCCAGTTCCACCATCTTCTTCCTCTCGATGACATCCCCCATTTTCTCCTCTTGCATCAGCTTCTGATTGACTTTGGCAGTGGACAGTTCAAAGGCGAGGCGAGCTTCTGCCTTGGCCGTGTTGATTTCCTTGTCGAACTGCGCCTGCTGCAGTTTATACAGACGGAAGCAGTCTTCCACTTTGGTGTCCGTCGAATACTTCACATCCATCGATGCCTTGTCACACTCTGACTCCTGCACACACATGCACATCAAGAGAGAAGGATAAAGTTTAGTCGTGGACTACAGATAGATGACCGTCTAGGCAGGTCTGAGGTGAGGGTGCTTTAAACAGATGAGTGACACTTAACATTATTGAAGATGAGGACTTACGCGTATTCCCGCATCTCGGTTAGCCTGGGCGACTCCGATGTCGGCGTCTCTCCTCACAGCAGCCGTTTGTGACTTTCCCAGAGAACTCAAGTACTCGACGTCATCAAAGACGTCTTTGATGGTGAAGGAGAGTATTTCGATGCCCATCCGACCCACATCCGGAGCTGCCACTTCCCGCACCAAAGCAGCAAACTGATCTCGGTCTCTGTACACTTCTTCCACTGTCAGGGTCCCTGCATAAATAAATAGGATTTATAGTTTGCTTATGAAAACAGGCAGACTACTTAGCATAAGTAGTATTAGCCTAAGTCTAATTCTTGAGTGCATAGTACATAGACATCATGTGGTAGTAGGGATAGAGATAACAACCAGTTAAGTGACCGCGAGTTGGCTAGGCCGAACCACCCACGGTGGAATACTGGCCGGGTGGAAAGCCGGGGCCCTAACATCTCCCCAAGTTCTGAATATTATTATAGTTATAGCGTTAGGGCCCCCACCCCTAGTACTGTTAAGAATTTCGGAAGTTTAGGCACCATTTTATGTGGTTTCATTTCGCTAACCCAGCCAGAGGGGAGCTTATTGTTTTATACATTGAAAACGCGCTTGCGCATTTTGGACATTCGTGTTCATGATACTCACTCACTAGGAATGCAATGGATGGATGCGGAGCAGAGCCGACGGGAATCGTCCTCATCCTTAGTCCATTACTCACTGTAATATTTGTAACTACAACAGTGCGTGGTTCTTTCAGTTCACAATCCCACTCCCAATTTCCATGGATGATCTACTATCTCTTCTCTTCCGTGTCCCGTTTGGTGTTACCTGAGGTGCTGATGCTATGCAAAATGAAAATACCGTAACATCCTCACTCAGCCGTCGCTCAAAGTCACACACAACGTAACAACATACAGCCAGGTACAAACCCATATATTATGCACTTGGTGGCACATAATCAGTGTTCTATTTTAGCCGGCTTTTTACATTTTAGCCAGCCACCTGGCTGTAATGGTATACAGTGGTATAAAATGCCCTAGTGGCTAAAATGGCCTATCACAACGTTAATACTCCTGAAAAAGTAGTTCCTGATTACATGTGAGTTTAAAATGATTTAATGGGGCCAAAATGGAATTAGATCGACTTCTGAACACTTACCAACCAATTTTGCAGCAATAATTTGATAAAATTGCTTTAACTTGAGATTATTTTTATTTTTAGCCATTAGCCTCTGGCCAACAAACATCTTAGCCAGCCATTAGGCCATTTAAACCACTACCGTTATAACCACCAGCCAGTGGCTAGTCAAACACTGCACATAATATCTTCCTACTATATAGCGAGACATAGGTAGAAATCTAAACCTAAGACAACAAACAGCACAGTAAATAATATCTACATAGTAATAGCATAGCTAATAGTAATAGTATACGTCAGACGTATTACATGAGTTACTTTACATTACATTACGGCATTTTCTTAGTTTAACCGCCTGCTCTGTCCTCCCTCCCACAACTATGTATGTAAATGTACTACTACTGTATGTACTAATTATGACCAAACGATGTCATCCTTGGAATCCTGACCATCTCTTTTGAATGTCAAAAGACATCTAGCAATAGTAGTACTAATAAATGTCACACCTCGACAGCAGTATAGTAAGTAATCAGTAATCATGTATGATTATCTTTTTTGCATTTACTTATTAGCTCTGTCTGCATGCCTCTTCCGTCTAACAAACCCATTATCACTGTACCTACTGTTGGCTGCTCGGTGCTACCTACTTTGGAATACCGTAAAGGCATTATGAAACCCAACATCACGCCATCAATTTTTATAATCTTTTAGAATGCGAGCAAGCATCACCAACTCACAAAGTTATGTATGCCGGACTTGGGGAAGGTGAGGAGACAACAGAATCACAATTTTGTCTCGTACTATTTGATATTATAGTGCCTGTGTCACCAGTTTGTCACCCCCACCACCAAAATCAGTATCAAGTTGTTCCATATTTCGTCACTCAGTTTGTGGGTGGCTTTTCCTATTCCAAGTTTTAAGCAATACTACCGACTATCACTTCTATCGGTAGCGGATAATACTCTACAAAGCTATATACATGAGCTAAAGGTTTATAATAATAATACATATTAGTATCGGCTGTAGTTATTAGTCTTGTCAGAGTCTACACACACACACACCCACGTAAGTTTATTTTTCTATGAAGCCCCTAAGGCAACTCTATCATATTATAGTATCATGTACTGTACATGATGTACACGTACATTTAATACTGTTATTTTAACAACTTTTACGCAAAGCAGTAGCTATTTGAAGGAAGACTAGCCCTAGCAATACTTCCTCCTCCTCTCGTGTATTTAAGCACAATATAGTGTCCTACACAGGCACAGCATAGTATATAGAAATAGAATATGAGTAGTCTCTTCTTCTCCATGATGTGGCTACAATATAGTAGAATAGTGGCAATAAAAAGTAACTGAGTGCAGTCGTAGTACCTACCTAATTATTAAGTAGTAGACCTATGCAAAGTCTGCAGTCTGCAGTTGTACAACTTTGAGTCTTAATCTTAGCAAAATCTGTACACTTAATCTGAGATAACGACTATGAATGCCTGTGTGTGATTGTGGGATGAGAGGAAATAGAAGGAAGTGGAGGGTTAAGGAGACTGTTGGATCGGAGTAGTCGATGATAAGAAGAGAGGAAGAGGTAGTAGTAGGTGCTCGGTGAGTTGCTAACACCAAACAGCAACGGCACATTCTTCCATCACACGCCACATTTAACACCAACCACCACCGATTCATTACTTCAAACATGCATCATCGCATTCTTAGTGTCGTGGACAACTTGCCGAAACATTATACTAATACATGCTCATTGTGTGTGTACAGATAGTGCAGAGTCGGATCTTCACTAAATGTGACAGTTGCTCGCTTCAACAGATTTGCAAAAGGGTTGGTGGGGAGTAGCAGTTACATAGTCACTAAGTCAACTTGTCTCTCTCCTTCCAAGCACCTCTACTCTACCTGCACACAACAGAATTAATTTTATTGCACAAAAGGTGTTGTGAGTGTGAGTGACATCAATAGCTAGACAGACACCAAATATTAGTGAGCTGGAAGTTTGGGAGAGGACAGGTAAAATTGGTGTGGAGTCGACTGCTGTACTCTTAAAAGCAATACTGACATATTAGAGTCAGTCTCAGTCAGTAGTACCGTTGCTATATTTAAATGAGTGCTAAGAATAGTAGGCAGTGGAGGTAAGTAACAGCGGAGTATGCAGTGCACGGTGCCATTCAGCTTCGTAGCCGTCCCTGCCCTGGGCAACAAAATCCTCTCCTGGCCTAGCTATAGCTTTAACAAGACTTATTCCTTTCTCCATCATCGCACACATTTCAAAGCAATTGCGATGTAAATGAACTTGCATTCAGTGGACACACTCACAATTGGACCTAGCCCTTGAATTCCTACCATCTATGTGGACACAATAGCTGGGGCACGAAGCAAATAAAGTCAGTCCGACACATTCCACTCAACTGCAAGTTCAACACTAACAAACCCAGTTTTTCTGCACGTGTGGAAAAGTTGAGTTGTGTTCCGCAGAAAGTGCGTCGATGTACATAGATTGTACGTGTCGGTGAAGTGCCTTTGATGGAAACTATCACCAGCTCCAAAAGTTGCGGAAGTAGTGACTAGCAACGTGGAGGGCATTCTTCTCCACAAGTAAAGGTATCCGTTCCGTAGTGACACAGCAGCAGAATTCATTATCCGTGACGGGAAATATAATGGACGGAATACCCTAGGGAGACGACAGGGAGTGCAAGAGGTTCTTCTGTGGACGTTTTGTTTGTGGGTTCTTAGCGTGGGGGAGAGAGGCGGGAGTAGTCCGATGACATGATTACTGCGGGATTGGCGATCGTATTGGCGGGTCTCTGGCTCTTGCCCATTCCCCTCGCCTTCTTTGGTTACAATCTCTACGATATGTATGACCCAGAAGGACGGCCCATCGTTGTTTCAGAACTACTTCCCTCCTACGACTTTATCGTTGTCGGTGCTGGATCTGCAGGTCCACATCTCTCTACCTCTGGACTCTCCATCTACCTGAATTTCTTTCTCTAATATAGTATGCCATTTGTATGCAGGTGCGGTCATCGCGAGTCGACTGTCGGAAAACCCGCAGTGGAATGTTCTCTTGCTGGAGGCAGGAGGAGATGAACCTGAATTGATCTCGAATGCCCCGGCCTTGGCTGGATACCTCCAACTGACGAGGATAGACTGGGGCTACAAAAGCGAGCCGATGTCCACGGCTTGTCTGGGATTGACGGGAGGGAGGTCCAACTGGCCCAGAGGCCGAGTCCTCGGAGGCTCCTCCGTCCTCAACTACATGCTCTATGTCCGAGGCAACCGCAACGACTACAACCTCTGGGAGTCCATGGGCAACCCCGGATGGGGCTACGACAGCGCCCTCTACTACTTCCAGGTAATTTCGATACTGTTCAGCAGACTGCGGAGTCCGGCCACTTCCTCCTCCCACCGACCAAACACGATGTAAAGGTGTACGCTTATTCTAGAGATGAGAGATCTAACGAGTTGTTGATTCGTTGTCACAGAAATCGGAGGACAACCGAAATCCTTATCTGGTAGACACTCCGTACCATTCGGCGGGAGGGTATCTGACCGTTCAAGAAGCGCCGTGGCGAACTCCTCTTGCCCTCGCCTTCGTCCAGGGGGGCAACGAGTTGGGCTACGACAACCGAGATATCAACGGGGAGTCCCAGACGGGATTTATGGTGGCTCAAGGAACCATTCGGAGGGGCTCCCGCTGCAGCACTTCCCGCGCCTTCCTCCGTCCCGCTCGTCTTAGACCGAATCTGCATGTGGCCACAAACGCCCATGTCGTCAGAGTTCTCATCGACTCCGTTCACAAACGCGCCTGGGGAGTTCAAGTCTTCCACAACGGGAAACCGCGGGTTGTGACGGCTGGCAAAGAAATCATTTTGTCTGCTGGCGGGGTCTCCTCCCCACACCTCCTCATGCTCTCCGGGGTAGGACCCGCCCCCCATCTGGCTCAAATGGGAATCCCCGTAGTTCAGGTACAGCCCCTAATTCAATTCTCCCTCTTCGCGTAGCAATCGATGAACTGGCTGCCTCATTCGATGGCTGAATTCTCCTTTTGATCAATTGGCTGGATTGTTTTGTTTCTCGCCCAGTAGGATTTATCAGTTGGACATAATCTGCAAGACCACATCGGTTACGGGGGATTGGTGTTCACGCTGGACCAGCCCGTCTCTCTCGTCCAGGCTCGCTATGAGAATTTGGAAGCTGTCTTCCGATTCTATGTTCAAGGGAATGGACCAATGACAGTGCTGGGCGGAGTGGAGACTCTCGCTTTTGTCCACACAAAGTAAATTCAAAAGTCACTTTTACCTTAATTACTATACTTAATATTGTTCATCTTACTTAGACTATATGCAAATAGGTATATTTATTTGATTACTTGCATCTAAGAAGGTCTTATGTAGTGAGAATGTAGTGAGTGAGTTGGTGACTGAAGTAGTAGAAGCGGAGCTGAGAGGCTATACCTACACACACACAGAGACTGTCGACTTTGCAATAGTAATAGTAGATTTTATAACGCTACGCGGGCGGGTAGTAACTATATACCATAGTAGTATATACGGGCGGACTGACTGCGGATGTTATGGGAAGTGGACTCTATCTAGCCATTCAATGTTATCTAGCTAATATAAATTGAGACTGGAAATAAATATTTCTTTGCACAGGTTTTCAAATGTTAGTGACGACTGGCCCGATATTCAGTTCCATTTAGTTCCAGGGAGCCTGAGTAGCGACGGAGGACTCACTCTTCGACATGCCCTTGGTTTGTGACACGAAATTCATTCTATCTATCTAGTGCCACAATTATACATTCTATTCCACGGACAATAAATACTATTTCGTGATGTACCTAATTGGACAGGTGTGAGCGAGTTCCTCTGGGAGAGTGTGTACAAGGAGTTGTCGTACCAGGACACGTACACAGCCCTCCCGGTCCTCCTGCGACCCAAGAGCAAGGGGGTGATCCAGCTGCGATCGTCGCACCCCTTTCTCCCGCCGTACATCTACCCGAACTACCTGTCCGACCCGCAGGATGTGGTGACCATCGTGGAGGGCATCAAAATTGCCTTGGCCCACTCCCAGACGGAGGCGATGCAGCGTTTTGGGGCTCGACTGCACGATGTGCCCTACCCGCAGTGTGTCCAGTTCTCCCTGTGGAGTGACGACTACTGGGCCTGTGTCACCCGCCACTACACCTCCACCATCTACCACCCTGTGGGCACTTGCAAGATGGGACCCCCCTCCGACCCAGACGCCGTGGTGGACCCACGACTCAGAGTCTACGGCATCAACAACCTCCGGGTCGCTGACGCCTCCATCATGCCCACTCTCGTCAGCGGTAAACTATTGCCATTTATTTATGCACTTTATTATTACTGGCATTGAGCCGGTGTACATTCTTTTAGGCCAATCCATTTAGGCCAAAGTGGAAAATCAATTTAGGCCAAACCAGAAAATGTAAAAAGTCAATTAGGCCAATGTCAAATGCCAAAAATGCGGACACATAGGCCATAGGTAAAAATAGGGATTTGTGCGTGGTGTAATGTGTATTTATGTATGATATTGGTGGTACATAGAGACATCTTGACATCTTGACGATGCAGTGTTATGACTGTATAGGTTCATACTGTAAATAGCACAAGCAGTGTATGTAATATACACAAGTTATGTTGTCATCATGTGATAATGAACTGTTGGCCTATGTGTCCGCTTGGCCTATTGACTTTTTACATTTTCTGGTTTGACCTAAATTGATTTTCCACTTTGGCCCAAATGGATTGGCCTAACTATCATTGAATCCATTGATTGAGCCATTGTTTTATTTATAGGCAACACGAATGCCCCCGTAATCATGATTGCAGAAAAGGCTGCAGATCTCATCAAAGCAGATTGGCTCTAGTCCGAGAAGTCCTACTACCTCCGCAAACATTTTATACGAACACAGCCATCTCCTATACTCGTACATACTCTAACCGAATACCCTTTAACTAAATACAAGCAATTCAAAGTATGTATAAGCATGTAGAGCAATGTATCCGTCCTCACTCACACCCACTCAACTACACTCCATATGATGATCACAATAATAAGTATATCCTATTCATCCTAGTAGTTAGTAGATTATAATATGCAAGTCTTGTAATTGATCAATGCAATGTAGTATACCTTAATGTATATACTTACTATAAATAAATTCTATTTACTTTTGTCACAACTTCTCTGTTAGCAAACCTGAGAAGCTGCCCCAGGTACACACTTATCGGTTTCTGATTGACTAAATCGGGAATATTTGTTAGTATTTAGATATAGAAACGGATTAGAAATGCTTTAGTCACCACGAGTCTCACGACGAATACTTCAATCAGTAAAGGAGCGTATTATCAAGAACAAAAGCGGAAATTGTTGGTGTCTATTCGCTAATTCAGTTTTGGTCTATTTACATTCATGAATCTCTGGGAGAGATCCCAAAATATTTCCTTGCTAGGATTATTTAATAGTAAGTACAATTAGTCTGGTTTATATAGAATCTACCCATATTTCATTTACAAAGTCTCATGATTTAAGGTGTGACTTGACTATGTAAGATGACTTAATTACTTGAAGAAAGCCAACTTGTACTAACTACTAAAGTCATGGATGTAAGTGGGTGGGTGGATGTAAGTGCTGGGTGGGTGGATGTAAGTGCTGGGTGGGTAAATGTAAGTGCTGGGTGGGTAAATGTAAGTGCTGGGTGGGTGGTATGTAAGTGCTGGGTGGGTAAATGTAAGTGCTGGGTGGGTAAATGTAAGTGCTGGGTGGGTGGGGGAAGTTAGAGGAATTATGTGAAATGAGTTACCAAGAATGGCCCTTAAGTGACCCTCGAGTGTCTGATTGACAGTGGACTTGAGGGCGTGGACAGGAACCCCAAGAAATTGCTCAGCAGCAGTTCGCAGTAAATCTTCTGCCCGCATGACTTTCACTTGGGCAACTCCGGTGACTGTCAGAGGAACTCCTTGGGCCGTCTCCACATGCTCACACATCGGATTCACTGTCATCACCTGCAGTTCAGACATTCATATTATAATATTATAGGTACATTTAAATGTAAAGCCATCCTTTCTCTCCCTCCCATCCATCCATCACCATTCAATTGAACTATCTGCACTCTTCAGTATGAGAGAGATCTTAATAATCCCCGACTAGTCATCGTACAAATGCCAATATTTGAGGGAGGAAGGAGATCAAGTACCTCGAGTGAGAGTCTCTGAACATCCGTGACAAGCCACCAAGCCCATGCCCACCCACCAACAATTGTCCTCTTGGAAGTCGCACCAAAACACCCTCCTGAAATCAGTAAATGAAATTCACACGAGTTAGATATGTTATGTATGATAGATACAATAATTATACTAACATTAAGCACTGCTAGAGGGCTGATTTATCGTTCACCATCTTCGGAGGATGTGGCATATGTCTGAGTAGTAAAAATAATGAATATACCTACATACACCATCTCGGCACAATAAGGTACTCAAACAGTCTCTATCTATAGTATTATTGTTGGACATCATCAAGAAATTCACAAACATCTCGACGCACTAAAGTTTACAGTTAATTGCTCAGTATTTAATAATTTTTGTATTCCCTATCTACGTTCAGTACGTTCTCGTTTGTTTTTTGAATGGAGGAAGAGGAGTGATTGAAATTGAAGAAATAAAGTGAGATACAAAAATTACAAAGAAACACTGAAGATAGTACTACAAAGTGCCCATGGTGCGAGTATTTAATGCATAGATTATCAAGTTCGACTATTATTCAGTGTGCACAGTGTGCAGTATTAGAAGGGATCGTGGTATTAGTATCACACTTCTTTCACCGTTTCACCGAATGTGTTTCAGATTCATGCCAAAACTCTGTCCAAATTATATAAACAAGCCCGTCCCAATAAGTTACCGGTATGTTGACCAAAAAATCGTAAGGGTAGCAGTTTATAGACCAAAAATATCGTAAAGGTAGCAATTATAGACCA
>JABASH010005193.1:0-12502 GCA_019776445.1 Tomocerus maximus | reverse complement strand
TCTTGGGTTGTTGGAAATTGGAAAGGATTGTGGAATTGAGTGGAAAGAAAGCAACTCATTTTAGTAATGTAATAATTAATGTTCAAAGCCTAACATAACTCTGACAATGTCTCATATTCCAGTAAATCCTGTTGTGTTTTATCTGCAATAGAAACAAATAATGCGTGTGTGCAGGAGACAATAGTATATTTACTATCTGCGAAGTTGTTATACTTATACCTTTCCTTACTGCCTTACACTTACACTACCAGCACTACCAAATGTACCAAACGAACTCTGATTTAAAAAAGTCACATTGCAAATCTGTTTTCATAATTTAATTAGAATGAAATGCTGATTCCCAAAGTCAGCCCCATATGCAAATATCCTATTGTGTACTACTCAGGAAGACTCATCTTACTTGGTGGCCAGAGATAAAATATCAGAGACATACAAACAGATATAATATGTGCATGTGGATGACCATAGAATGTCTTTATATTTAGTACTTATAGTACAAGCAATTCAAATGTGGACATCTCGGGTCATTGCACTTTTTCCATTTCTCTGCACATTTAAAATATACATGTAGGTATAAACTATAAATAATAATATTGTATTTAATGTGTTTAGGCACCAATTCTTAGTCTGATGTTTAAAATCCGTGTAATGAATACCATTTCTTGTAAGTAATAATTAGAAATATAAACTACAAAACTACACGTTATGTGATTACTAGTTCATTTAACCACGTTTGTGCAAATCGGCTCTTCCAGTACTAAAATAGAATTTTTACTGACGATTGTTGCATGCAATTTCTCATGATGCCTCAAATGCTTGAAGAACGAATTCATTTGCAGGGGGAGACTTTTTGGCTAATGATAAGGTAGGTATTTAATAATTGGTTCGTACACACTAATAATATCTATGATAAATATTATGTATCTGATACTAGGTATTGCGTTATTACTATTACCTACCCTGGTTAGAGTCATGATGTCAGGTGTGTGGCATCATGAATCATCTGTGTATTCTTTCACCCATAAATTAATAACATTACATAGTGGTTACTAATGCCAGAGGACATCAAAAATATTTTATTGTGAACGCGATTTCAGCATTGAACAATGGAAATTAATCATTACTATTACAGACAGAATCTTATGATGGACGAGCTAGGTACATGATGATGAAATATTATCAGTACAATATGCAAATAAGCTCAGCTTAGTGCATAATTCTCACCGAGTTTTAATAACTGATTCTGAAACGCCCATACTTAACCTACTTTGTCTTAAATTTTTGCTATTTTTAAGAGACAATGTGATTTAGGACTGGACTGAAGACTAATTATTTTACAGAAATCCTACACCCAGAGAGCTTCTCTAATTTAAAGTTTATTAAAATGTTGTGACTGTTTCTGACATATTACTACATACCATTAGACCTATCTTACCTATTGTACAGTAGGTATTGAAATTGTGTAGCTAAAGTACTTTAAGTACAAGGTACTTTAGGTACAAGGGAGGAATGACCGCATAAATAAATTAAAATGCAATAGACATTTGATAACCAAATATGTCACATATTAATGACATTTTACTAGATTGAAATGCAAACTGAGTCACTCTGTGTCAAATTGTACTTCAGTTTGAAAGGAATACTCCTTTTAGCCAAAATGAGATGACTATAGCAGACTATATATTCAAAAGTATCTTTGAGATCATCGCTGCAGCTTAGCTGCATTGATCTGACATTTATGTACATTCACTATAAATTATGGATTGCTTAGATAGCTATGTTATAATATGCTACACAGTATACTGGACTATGCTATTACATGATTACAAATGTTGTGAATGTACTTGTGTGTGTGGTAGTGTTATACGTACTATGTAGTCACATGATATAGATACAATGCATTCCATGAATACGTAATAGGCAAATGTGTATCACAACAGAAGAGGGCTTGCACCTCTTGTCTCAACTTTTATTGTTCGTCCTTCGATGAATTCAGAGAATTCGTCATTAACAGTTTGGTTGGCAGCCTTTGATCTTTGAGCAGCGACCTGAGCATGCAATGGGAAAGTGTAGAGTTATTGCGTATGTGATGAGTGCATATAGTAACAGACAGATAGGGAACAACGTGTGTATGATGTCGTGTAGTGTTTATTGTTTGCTGCACAGAGAAGATCTGGTGTGCTTCCCTTCATTTGCCTATTACAGAATTCATGTACATGTTTTAATACAACTTAATGATATGGTAGATGCAGTTAATAGCTGGTTGACTAGAATTACGTATGCCAAACGAACCAGACTGCGGGATAGGAAAGTGACTAATCTAATTTTAAGAATGAAAATTAAGTAAATTTATTCCTTTCCCTTAATCTCTGCTACTCCACACATTTCCATCATTTTCTACGTTCTTCGTGTTTTTGCGTGGGGTGCTTAGAACAACCAAAACCTTGGCACTGCTTTAACAACTTTTTGATCCTACTTACTACTACTATATCATTCAAACGGGGCACAAATGTAATTCGGTCCTATTCCTATACATGTAGTTAGTTGCTAAAGATGTTTCCCCAAAGAATTTATGTGCAATCGGCAAAATGTTCAGTGATTCCCTAGATATAATGTATCTCCAAATGTGAATAGGTACAGTGAGTGAATATCTGCCAATAAATTATTTTGTCCCAAGTCTTCTCAGAAATATGCGATATTCTCCAGTTCGGATCCAAGTGGAATAGTTTTGCATAGTCTCAGACAAGAGATAATACTAAGAAAAGAACTAGAGCTACGATCTGTAGTTGTTTTTCATTAACAACGTAATGGACATTCCCAACTCTGAATAAGCTAATATGATTCCAAAAAAATTGTATTCATGTTTATCGAGAGAACGTTTTACTTTGCTCCCGCTGGCCATTAACGATTTTAAATATCGGGCGTTTCATTCTCAACTGAAGTAAAAATAATATACTTAGTAGTAGTTGATAATATCATAGATAAACATTTTTATGTCAATGTAATGCATAGTTTTAGCTTACTATGTTGCATTATTATAATAAATGTTGCTCGTAGCCTCGTTCGTTTGTAAGTAGCATAATATTATAATAATGGTGGTAGTTTTGCATGTTTGATCTGTTCCCAGAAAGTGATTTTATTGCAGATGTTATTACAATTTGATTGCGCAATTATTTTTACTGCTAATATGCACTCATGTAACGTATATAATGTAACCCTGTTTGCTTATCGTGTGGATTGTAGATGACTGTCCTGCATGTAGTAACAAAAAGTAGGAATAAATAGCAGTTGAGTATTTTCTTGGAAAGCCAAACGCATGTGTAGCGTTAGAGCTTTAGTAGTTAATTATACATAGAGATTTCTTAAATACCTTATTACAAGAAAAGAAAAATAATACGCAATGCAAAAATGTGTACATGACATGCTTGCTAATTCCCTGACAAAGGTAGCAATTACACAAGACTGCTTTCCATACAATATATTTATCTTTTGCGTATTTCGAAACGTCCTACCAATTATTATTTTATGCACACTGTTTAAAAATACCTTTTTTCCTAACAATCGTGTACTGGCAATTATAATACTTTGTCAAGTACCATCTCCATTGACAAACAGGTCATTTAAGTATAACCATTTGAATATATCCTAAGAATATGGATCAAAATTTCCAGAAACAATACAATGGTCTGAACCCGGAGATATTGTGCTTTCTGGGTCTAGACTTTATGCACTTACACAATATCCCATTAAAGCCGAGGCGATGTCTGTGAAATCTTCCAGTATATTGCACAAAAATAATGAGCAATTTTATTTTTCGTATTAAAAGCTTTGGCGTTAGAGTTTGCTACAATCTCATATTCTGCGAAACTAAATAGATGTATGGCTCTTCTGAGTTCTGAGACTTAGGGTGCAAGTGAAAATGCTTTATGACCATGAGAGTTCAATGACATGCACTATGATCCCAAACTGTACAGACAGTTTTTCAGTTTAAGAATGATCACTTTATTCAAAGTCCGAAGTTGGATTTATAATATATCCTTGTGCAGAAATACAATTCAATAAACAGTAAAAGATTTGCGATTTAGCAATGTCTAAACTAAACAAAATGTCAACAGAGTCATTAAGTGTGCAATGCCAAAGCATCATAATAGAAATAAACATTAAACACATTGTTACATTAATACTCGTCCAAATATTTTATTAGGTCATTACATTCCATCACAATAAACTAACATCATATTTAACTTATCTTCTTATGTTACCACATAATACAATCTAATACTTCGTATAAATTCATATAAACTAATATAACGTACTTTCTGGTAAAGCGACCTCCATCGTCTATATTTTGTCCAAAAATCCCAAAAGTAAATAGTTGTGAAAGAGGATTATTAACTTTTTGACAAAGTTCTGGGCACGGAACAAATTGATAAACTCAATTTTCAACTTTTTATCGTCTACATGTGTGCTCTTGAGTGTATATGGCACTGGAAATTGACTCAGCAAATCATAAAATGTTTAGTCTACCTTGTAGTTTCAAGTTTCACGATTGTTTTGTATCCTGTAAGTATTTTGTCTGATAGTATAATGCACATTCTATGCTACATGAGTGAGACATGCACATCTGTTCTGTTCCGTATTTATAACTTGAAAATCCGTTTAGATCTAGAGTCCTGTCTAGGAAGTTTTTATCGATGTTTCCCATTTAGTAAGCCTATGCCCCAAATGTCAAGCATATTCCATTAGGGTCAAATACACGTGGCTACATAATTCGATGCACCTAGTGTCAATTCTCATGTCATTGCTCACCAAATCAAAAATCATATCAAATCTTGGGATGTTTTGTTTTCTGCTGGTTAGAAATATTTGTATTCATATTCCGTCAGCAGGCACATATCCTCATTTTTATTCTCTGCCTTTTCCAGTTCCTCTTATCTATTCATGAACACCCATCAACACCGTTTTCCCTTTCCCGATGTCTGATTTCATCTAATTTCGTCGTTGCGTATGTACTTCTCTTTTAGTACATTCTTAATGGTTGATTATAGTGCTCTCGGATGTCGGGGTGGTAGAATTCTATTTGGGCCACTTGAATCTTTATCACATTATAGTCTCAATCTTAAGGAGTAAAGATGCATGTTTATGCTATCAATCCACTCGCACTTTAAACAGAGATGCCTTTAAGTATACTTCAACAATTTACTTAGAATTCGCTATTTATCTTACCATATCTAAAGAAGTAATCTGTAGCTCAGTTTTATGATCACATTTCATTTATTTTAGGATCCAGTAGGTCACCTAATACTAACCTTGCTTGTAAATACATTCCTCACTGAGATCACATTTTATTTAGACCTAGCTACAAAGGACGTGTACGTGTATCTATCTTGTTATGACTTTTGAGATTCTGCCTGTGAATGTCCATAGGGAAAACTAGCTACATTGCTCCAATAAAAGACAAGATTACTCACCACAATACAGCACTTCTGAAGTCATATAAGTAATTGAGCTGTAGCAGCGGAAAGTCTGTAGAATTTTTAGCATCGTTAGCAATTGCCTCTTCACCTATCACTAGGGAGTGAGATTAACAAAATTGCTCTGATGTGATGAACGAACTCAGTGCACTCCCAAGAAATCTTCATTCTTATGTAAATTTCATTCATTGTAGGTACCCAACAAAGTTATGAAATAAAAGTGTAAATGCACACGCATGTAGTGCTAAGCGTGTGTCCCTTAAGAAACCTTAAATATACGGAATTATGCAGGTGAAATTAAAACTTATAGCTGTGTGATACAGAAAACAGGATTCATTACCCGTCCTCGTTTCTCTAACCCATGATCAACAACTACTCCTGATCCAATCACCAGGAGCCAGGCTTTACACAATAGGTACTACGATTTATCTTTTACATGTAGAATTCTACCATCTCCATTTCATATCTATGTAGAGACAGAGACATTTATGTTCTTAGACTCTCCGTTACTCTTCCGCAGACCAATAGCGACAATGACAGCAATTTTTAAGCAGAAATGTGACGACACGATTGTCATGTGTTGAAAAGTATGTAACAAATAATGACAAAGTATATCAGTGCAATGAAATCTGCAATGCACAAGTACAATACGAAACGAGTGTATACAAATGCATAGTCAATACTTATAAAATTACTCTCCTAAGAGTAAATGTGTATGATTTTGTTAGTCTTGCAGTTCCTGCACCGCCAATCGCCTACTTAATTTGCATTTTATTGTGGAATATCACTCATTTCCGAGTATTTGTTGCTTGTTTGTGCCAAATTGTGATCAGCAAATCACGACCAAGCTTCACCAAGGTCTAACGAGTAGTATCTTTTCTTATACATGTCTAAGTCCAAGCACAGAGCACAACATTTAACATCTTTACGAGTGCATTATAGGCACTCACTAGTGTAATAATGTAGCTCACTCAGATAATATTAAATTCGATGTGCCCCTTACCTTACCTACAGCTACGTCTTGATTAGTAGTTTGTGACGTTGCATGACGCACAATTATTTTAATTGTGACCACGAATCCCTATCCTATTGATCACTATGTAAGCGGCATAAGTTAGCCATTCATGTGGAACAAATATTCACGCACCTGTTGTCTGATGACGCGTATGTAATGTATTGCTCACTGATTAAGATGATTAATAGTAATTGCTACCCCACTCATTTTTCACATTTCGTGCTACACAGTAGTGCAGAGGATTTAGTTTTGATTAGCACCATTTTGCGGAGTTGTGACTATCCATATCATTAGATCATTACTAACAGTTACATATACGACGTACTTTTTACAAGTAAAGTACTAGTATTAGTAACAAGAATGGAAACGAGAATGCATTCGTGGGACTAGGGGAGAAGTGAGTATAGAGTTGATTTGAATACAACTAATAAGCATAATTAAAAATATTATTATAAAATTGCTACACTATGACTAGGTAGGTATGTCAATTTCCAAGAATCCAAGTCACAAACACCATGAAAGCAAAATGAAGCAACTATCTGTATTTGGAGTAATATGCGACGTGCAGAGATATTAAATGAAGTCCCTGAACTAATTGTTTTTCCGGGCAGATTAAAACTAAACTTACGGTTAACAGAATTGTAGGGATACAATTTATCGTTATTTCTCCTAGAAGTGCCCAGTAGTTCAATAAAGTAATGTCAGTATATAGAGGATAACTTTATCAGCATCACCTGTTAATACAGAATGTGTTCATATAATTGACTTGTAATTTCCAAAAAGGAAAAATAACATGTATACATGGACTTCGTGTGTGCTAGGGGGAGAGTATGGCATTTAGATTTACTATTGACAGTAGAGCCACACTACCGCTCAAGCCGCGAGGGCTTACTTGCAGTGACTCCCGGAACAACTTTACTGAGTGTACAGACTTACACGAAAAAACTTGGTGGAAGGTTACGGAACCATTATGTGATACAGCCCTACACATCACTAGGGTACACTCGTAAGATATACCGAACTCAAGAGGAGCAATCTGCACACTACAGAGAGGGCATGGATAGATAGTCATCATTGTCACTAAGATATGCAAATCAATGCTAATCACGACGATACGGAAAAAACAACTTCTCCCAGCGCTGTCTGGGATCGACTCCACTACGAGGGAATTACTCCTAAAAGACTTTACTCCTAAAGGACTGCTAAAAGTACCTCCCAATGCCATATATATTAACCAAATCGGGTTTGATGATTTCAGAGACTTCTATTGAACAATAACTATGAGTGACCCTTCCATTGAGTTGACATATCAATTTAATTTTCAAAATCTTGTGAATAATATTCAATCTTAAGATGATATTGTTTGAAAAAGCTGCATTGCACGTGTATTAGTTGGCATTAGGAAGGAGTCCTTTAGGAGTAAAGTCCTTTAGAAGTGATTCCCTCTTATAGGAGTCGATCCATGTAACCCTCCCAGCTCCAGACTAACTACCACACAGACCTCAGGCGCTCTTAGGATTCGAACCCAAGACTCGGTTAGACTAACAGGCTTTTACACCGCTTCTAGAAAACCTGTACGCCCACACATGGGCTTTAGTAACGTTGTACTTAACTTAATCTCTTCGCCCCAATTCACTCACAGGAAATTAATTACTTTCTTTTAGCAGCATCCGCCCAGATGAAAGGTAAAAGAATGCCTCTGAATCAATGTCGGTGTTGTGAACGAAAAATAGTGCGTCAATTACTTTGCAATAAAAACAAGCAGTCTTCTGGGAACATAAGTAGCTTAATTTACAACAGTATACCTATAATAAATAGTATAAATATCTTGTAAATCACAATATTCACAGTTCATATACATTAATATTATTATAGAATGCTACGTCGCAGTAACTTCCAGATTTTGCAGAGAAAAAAGATAGGTGGCGCTGTTGAACTGTTGTACTAAGAGAAGGCGCTATCAATTGTCTAAAAACGTGCCATCTAAGATCAGATTTTGCAGTTGTTTGCACTTCAGACATTACATAATGTGATAAAATCATCCTCTAAAATAAGTTCCAATAAATGATTATACTATGAATGAGCCTTTGAGCCTGAAAATTGAGGGTGAATATTTCCTGAGTGGAGTACACAAAAAATACTTAGTTAGCAGAGCATTTTGTAATCAATCTTGCTTGTTAATATCTTTGAAAATTATTATTTATTTTTAATTACCTGACGTAGTCATATTATTCCCACTTTCACTGAATGTTTTAGAAAATATAGATTAAATGTTTCTGGATTCAAAAACATTTATTACAGAATACCAGTTCATGGAAATGTTATTTCAATGTCTATGTAGATTTTGTATTGATGCGATGCAGCATTATTACAGCATAGCATAAATAACACAGCGTTATATATGATATTCAAGAACCGAACACGCATACACACTTATATTATAATAATATAATATCCATACCATATATTATATACTATAATAAATACATATACATGTGGTATTGTGTGCTATTTATCTGTACAAGTGAGTTCATCGTCATGATTCCCTATTGTTATGCAGTGGGTTATATGATTCGTGTCTTGTAAGCGTCTTCATTACATATTTGTTTGTGATGTTAGTGATGTAACATTACTGAAAATGACTCACCGATGCCGCACGACCTTTCCTATTGGCATTGGAATGGCCATACTATGTGACTGTTAATGCTGTAATAATAATATAACGTTATACTATGCATATGCATAGGGAACGATACTATAGCCGTCCACTATAGATTTACAACTACATGATTCTTATTCTTTGCACTACTTCATCCCTTTATTGCAATGGCATTGTATGTAGTACATGTACTCCAAAGTNTATTCTTTGCACTACTTCATCCCTTTATTGCAATGGCATTGTATGTAGTACATGTACTCCAAAGTAAAAGTACAGCATCAAAGGCAGGCTTGGGTGTGAGTAAGAAACATGCATATCGACTGGTGTACAGTAACCCAATATTATTTAATCTTGAGCTTAATACACAGGTTCAGTCTGTCTCAAGTTCACTTCTGCTACAACACGATAGGATGGCACAGGTGTGCATGCATGATAGTCATGTGAACTTTCTTACGTAGATACGATAGCATAGCAGGTGAGGGCTAGAAGATGGGAGGTTAATGAGTGAAAATAAATGATGCGAAGTTAAGTTTGGAATAAATGGACAATATATAAGAAAGAAAGAGGATTTTCATTTCACTAGCTTTTGAGTTGCTGCAGGTGCGAGTGAGTGACTCCGTGTACTTGGTCAACTGGAATTTATTATTATACAACAAGTGTAGGCACAGAGTCTACCCCTGCACTATAATCAACGATCTTCCATCCCAATAACCCACGAATTATTGAAGATAACAAGCTCTCGGAAATTCTAGACCTATAATCACTTTCTTATGCTGGCACACTAAACAATATAGTCAGCCCTTGACGAGCATTCGCAAAAAGAGTCACTTATTTTATTAGTTCTACACTTCCGACGAAATATAATTGTTCGTAGTCTTGTTGTTTCATTTAGTACTTGCCTAGCTCTTGCTCTGATCTTGCCTAGCACTTGATCTCATCTGACATTAAACAGACGACCAACTCGAGTCGTACTTAACTAACATTTCGAATTTAATTCCAAGTCAATGTTTCCAAATATGCTGTCCAACATCCTACTCTTTGGAGCTCTCGTACTCTTCCTCTCCAACTGTATTCTTGCCAATGAAGGGGGTGGACAAGGAATGGAACTATCAGAGACCGACAAAAAGAAAATTGCATTAGCGATGGATTTACTTGACGGGTGAGGCAAGACTTTTAAGAGTTTACATACTGTCCCTATTCTCAGTCATTTGTCATTTATGGGTATGCAATATCCACGCTTGTAATCGTTAATTGTCACATACTTAAGTATGGCGTTCCTAGCTCTTTATTCTATACGACCGGTTTGTCTTTGATGATGGTATTTCAAATATTTGACAGTTTAACTAACAGAAAGACTCACGAAAAGGTTCTAATTTTTGCATCAAGTAGAGATTTCATAGGCGATGGTAAATGACACGAAAACAATTTCTTTATTTCCTCAACCAGATACAAATTTTTTGTGTAGCTAGTCACTTTTATGCATCTGCTATGCACTCCACCCCAATTGTCTGGTAGTCTCTAATCTCTCTCTTAGCTGCTGGTTTTAAGCCCCTGTACTAGAACTGTATTCTCGAAAAATGCATAAATGCATAAATCAAAAGATTTACTAATTACCCAATATTTATACAATTACCCAATACATAGCTATAAATAATCAAATGTTCATTCATAAATATTAATCCGCTTTGTATTTAACATGCCTGTAGTGAATTCATACCTGTCTCTGGACTCAGCGTGGATGAAATACTTGATCTCGTGTTGGCCAGGTATGAATAATATTCCTTGTGCTTTTGGTGATGTTGTGTTGCATGTAAATATTGTAGGTATTAGTATGTATTTATAACACTTACTTTGATGAATTTGCTTGACTCGAATTGAACGTCAGTAATTCTGTTGAGTGTTGACTACGATAATGCAGATACATGTCTACGGGTTAGATATTAAAGACAATAATGCATGAGTGTGTTCATGTCATGGAATGATATCAAAAGTAAATCATATAATATGTAGAAATTGCTACAAATACTACTGAGATACCTATAATAATTAAATAGAGCCTAGCTTTGTGACCGCTGTGATGTGACTGAGTGCAACATTATCTTTTCGGGATTTAGGGTGCATTCAACGTTTGAAATAAAAACTCACGTCGTGCTCGCTGTTGCACTTCGAAGTATTCTGTCAAGCACCAGAAAGGCCCAATACTCATGCCTAGTTTATAGTACAGGATTGCTGAGACAAAGACATTGCAAATATGTATACTGGTACTTATGGTACACTACTTTGGTAGGTATACTTAAAATAATCACTATGATATTACTATTCACATGTTGATTTTGGAGCAACTGTAAAAATTGGAAGCTTACAAAGGGATGTCAATGAATTGTGTAGTATTGTCTAAGAATTATGAATCCCTATGACAAGCTCTAAAAATGCAATAACATTTTATCCATAACGTTTAATAATCCGTCTTGTGTGATAGCAAAATGGTAGAAGTAAAAAAAGTAGTCGACGTAGTCAAGTTACCAAGAAGCCTTATGACAGTTCAAAGCCTTTTTAAAGTTTGGCAGAGAAATGTAGATGGAAAAATGGAGCATTTTAATTGCCTCGGTTTGCTGGAATAAGAAAAGAGAGCTCAGGATTTTCGTTAGTTTCATTGTGTCAATTTATTATTGTTGGAATGCTGGTTAATTAATACGTAGAATTTTGAGATGGGAAGAGGAGAATGAATTCCAAAGAGCAATGACATCAAACGAGGAGCGTTTTGCATTCCCTTGCCATTTGTATCTAAGTATGGCAACATTTTTGGCCAACTCCTTACACTGATTTCCGTGAGGCTGTGCGCTTCTATGTGATCTTATTTTTGAGATGCTACTGCTGTATGTAATTCATGACTGATATCACTTAAGATGCTATCTACCCATTCGAACCCGTCGGTGGGTACTTATGGAAATACACGCAAGCTTTGCAAGTTAGCAACAGTGCGTTTTCTTTCATGTGTATATTTACGTATAATTGAACAACAGAAATTAAATCTCAGAAATACATGTTAGATCCAATACGGACGAAAGGGATTTCACATGAATCTTATGTTGCCAGAATTTTATAAATCCAGTATGCACCACATTTGCCTTATGATATTACTTTTCTGACAATCTTGTATTCTATGAATTCCATGAACACTATTGTGTACTTATCATCCTCTTAAGAAGTTATACAATACCTACGTACATACGTGCTGCGGAGTGACTGCAAATAAAAAGGGAAAGTAAGTGTATACTTGTCAAAATTAATTTGGAAATGTAATAAGTTGTACTAAGTATAGCCAGCAAGAATTATAAATTGAGATGAGCTACA